>PVJD01004114.1:0-144955 GCA_004026545.1 Mormoops blainvillei | reverse complement strand
CCTCCACCCAGACATGGCCCGGGCATGCTCACGGAGGCTCCGGGCCACGACCCGCCAGGCCTCCCGGGCAGCAGGACACATGCACGACCTCACCCCAGTGAAGGACCCCTGACCCCTCTCTGAAGATCCCATCAGAGCCTGGGTCTATGCCCAGTGGACATGGAGCGTCCTGAGCATCTTGCAGGCAGGCCCCCTCGGGTGCCGCCTCTGGGCACCCGGGTGGGGAGAGGCTGCGCGGGCCGGCTCTCAGGTCCCGTGGGGCAGGGAGTCCCTCCTCAGGTTCCTGGCCTGTCAGCTGGGCACTGGGTGGTGCCTGAACACTGGGGCCTCCGTTCCCACCCGAGGGCCGATTCTGTGAAGGGGGCAGGGCCTGTGGTCTGGGGCCTCACCTGCCGCCGGGCCCCCAGGGCGCTCTCGGCCTCCTGGCACCTGCGCTCCAGGCTGGCAACCTGGTCCTCCAGCAGCCGACTCCTCTGGGCCAGGCCCTGGCTGTGCCTCCTGCTCGCGTCCAGGGCCCGGTGCAGTGTGCCCAGCTGCTCCTGGGGCAGGAGGGTGGGGGTGCAGGGGACGGGGTGAGGGCATCTGTGCGGAGCCGGCGGCAGGCCGCTGGGATGCAAGGAGGCAAGACAGGGCCACTGGGGTGCACTGGGGGGTAGCCTCGGGGCTCCCGGTTCCGTGCTGTGGCCAGAGCGGCCTCAGAGACACATGTGCTGTCCCTCCCTTGCTCCCAGCCTTGGAATGAAGCCCAGAGTCATCCCACACCCCTGGAGCCTGTTGGGCTCAGCGACATCTGTGCAGCGACGTCGCCCCCGACCCCAACCACCACGTGCTCCCCAGCCTCAGGGGTCCTGCCTCACTGCCCGAACCTGGACACCCGCTCCGGGCCCTGCTCAGCCCCTCAGCCCAACGGATCGCTCTGGGCCCCACAACGACACCACCCACACCAGTGACCACAGCCCTGACCCTGTCACCCCTCTGCTCAGAGCCTTCTTGTCCCCTGGGCTCCCAGCCGGCCCGCAGGGGTCCCTGGGGATCTCTCGTGAGTTCCACGCAGGCTCTGTCATTGTGGGAAACTTGGTGTTGGCTCGTGACCCAGCACGGCTTTGAGAGGCCGGCCAGCCTCCAGCTGTTGGATCTCCCACGGAGCATGTGGCCAGTGCCTCTGGTCCCATGGACTCTGACAGCGGCTGGGAGGTGGCTTGGACTCCGGGGTGAGGGGGCGGGAGTGAAAGAACATGACGTGGGACCTGGAGCCCGGGGGGGGATGGGGGGGCGAGGACACCCAGGCTCGGGCTGCCGGGTGGTTCCAGACCCACTCACCCAGTGGGAAGGCAGGTGGGGCGCACGTTTGGGGGTGAAGTGTCAGAGTTCAGCGTCGAGGGACGCCCAGGGGTCGCTAGACTCGGGGACAGAGTTGAAGAGCCAGGCAGGCAGCTCTGGAGCCAGAGGGCGGGGGGGCGGGGCCTGGCCACGTGGCCATCAGGGCAGAGAGAAGGGATGGCAGTGCAGGGAGGACCAGGGCACTGGCAGACGTCGGGAGGGAGGGCCAGTCCCTCTGTGGGGTGCCCCAAGGGATCGGGGAGACGCAGACCCAAAAAGGACCTGTTGGATGGGACCAAACATCACTGGTGCCCTTTGTGAATGTGTGTGTGTCGGCGGGGGTGGTGAGGGTGTGGGGGGAGGGAGGATGGGGCCAGCTGAGGGAGGGGGACTGGGTACAGAGCCAGGGAGATGGAGCCCGAGGGCACAGGGGCCCTGATGACCCCGGCAGGCTCCGGCCCTCAGGTGACAGGGTCTCGTGCTCAGCAAACCCACGTCCTCCCTGGCGACCACAGCGGTCATGTCCCAGGGGCTGTATCTGAGGAGCCATTTGTCCAGCTTCTTATTTCATTGTCACCGAACGCCGGAGCAGATGCTGGCCGCTGACACAGGGGCGCCGCTTGGACGGGCGGCGAGGGACCGAAGAGGGTGGGGTGGCCCTGGGCACACTTTTTTGGGGGGCGCTGACACTTTGGTACTTTGAGAAAGGAAAGGGAGGGCGGCCATGTCTGTCCCTAGAACGGCAATGTTTCATCCTCCCTTGCAGTTTTGAAAATTACAATTTTCTGTTTGTACACCTTTTCCAGTAGAAAAGCAGAAGTTTCCTTCAAATACGGCTTGAACATTCCCCGGTATTTAAAGAATGCCCCGACCACTCACATGGAGCATCAGACGCCCCTCGGGAGGGCTCGGCCTCTGCGGGACTCAGAGTCGCTGCCTCACTGAACGGGGCGCACTGGCGACGTCACGTCTCCTGTGTTGTGCGGGTTCTAAGTCCCGGTCCAGTACGAGATGGGGGCTCGCCGAGCAAGCCTCACGCCCAGGTTCACTCTGAGGTTCCCCACATCCGCCAGGAAGCGTGACCCCAGGCCCCTGCCCAGCCTCAAGCGCTGGCCCTGTGACTCCAACCCGGGAGCCAGGCAGCGAGGAGCCGGGCTTGGAGCAGGGACGCGGGGCTCCGTGTGTGCCCTTGGGCCAGTACCTCAGCCTCAGTTTCCCCATCTGTGGCACAGGGTGATGCAATCTCACATGGTTCTCGTCCGGACCGAGAGGAGGGTGGGAGGGGCTGCTGTGAAGCGAGGGTGCTGCTGGCCCTGACCTCTGGACCCTGCCCTGTCGCGCCGGCCTCTCTGTCCGGCCTACGCTACCGCTCCCGCCGTGACCACACTGGCGACCCACCAGCCACGGCCCTCTATTCCTCCCTGCGCGCTCAGCAACCAGCTTGTCCGGCTCCCCTCCAGACACCCAGACCCAGACACCCAGACCCAGACACCCAGACCCAGACACCCAGACCCAGCCCGACTAGGAAGCAGGAAGCGGCCAGCAAACCCCTGACAAACCGGGCCCACAAGCGCAGCTCCGTCCGGGAGGCGATCAAGGGACGCGCAGCGCCCGGACCACTGAGAGGTGCAACATGGAACTGCGCTCTTAAAAAAACAACAACAACAACGAAAAACCCCTTGAATTGAAGAAGAGATAAAAGTGAAACTGCGAGAGAAAACGGGTAAAAAGGAAAAGAATTCACATCAGAAAGCCACAGTTCCCACAGCAAACTGCAGTTGGGGGAGGCGGTAACGCCAAACGCTTGCTAATGAAAGACGAAGTCCGCAGGTAAACACACCACTGGTGGCCCGACATCAGGAATCAGAAGAACGACAACGACCAAAGGAGGTTGTTAACAAAGATAAACGCTGGAGTGAATAAATGAAACAAAAGTGAGAGAAGCGCTAAAAGCTGATTCCTTGAAACGAGCAACAAAAGAGATGAGCCGTCGGCGAGCTGGATTGGAAGCAAATGAAGCGTCCGACACCCAGGGCAGACGCGGATCCCGCTGTGAGGACGGCGAACACGCCTGCGCTGAAGGCACAAGGTGGGCGACGGCCGAGTGTCAAGGACGGGCCCGAGGAGAGGCAGAGAGCTGGAGGCCAGCGGGAGGGCACTCGGACGGAGCCTGGGGAGTGAGCCCGGGTTTAAGGTGCCATGAGCGTGGGGTGTGCAGGGCAGTTCCGCCGAACCTCACGCAGGCTTTTCGGATTATTCCAGGTGATAGAAAAAGGCAGAAACCTCCCGAATGCATTTAATGGAGATAAAATAATCTTAACAACAACAAAAAAAGCTGACATAGACAACACTCCAAAGAAGTACAGATACAGGCGTTTTTGGCAAAACATGAGTCATCAGCCTCGCAGGCCTGGCCAGCGGATGTGTGCCCGGGGGGCCGAGGGCTCCCGGCTTCGCTTCTAGAATCTGGACTGAGCTCAGTCCAGGCCTGGGGAGCCTCGTCGGGAGAGGCAGGGTGTGCGATGGGGCTGGCACTGCACTCGAGAGCTGGAGGGGTCGGATGTGGTCAGTGCAGGTGCCAGGAGGTCACTGTGCCCTGGCTCCGCATCAGGGTCACAGGGGCGGGGGCCTGCGGGCCGGGTCCTCACGCTCTGGGCTCCCTCCGCCTTGTTGATCTAGTGAATCCCCAGGGTAGCCCTGGAAACGGGAGGGATTTGCTCTCAAACAAGAATCTTACTGTTTGCATAGCACAGCCTACCATTTAATTAGAAAAATGTGTTTTTAATTAACTTTCTCTTGACAAACACGCTGGCTCATGTGAAACGGAGAAACCCCAGCCCGTGAACGTGAAGGCCGCGTGCAGACTTGCTCTGGGTGGCAGCGCAGGGAGGGCCCGGCGGCGGCGATGCCGCCACGCTCCTGCCCAGGTTTGCTGTTTGTCCAAAGGGCCTGGGGCTGCCGGCGGCCTGCGTAGGTGCGTCTCCGCCCCCTCCCAGGCCCACCGCATCAGCCGACAGGTCAGAAGACTCAAGAAACCTTTCCTCAGAGCTGGAGACCAGAACTTTGAGGGCAGCTGTGAGACAGAGATAGACGGGACCAACCAGCCTCAAAGTAAAAGAAATGGTAATTGCCAGAATTCTAGAAAAATCTGACATAATGCTGACAAAGCCCAGTAGACATACTTCACTAAAAAACTGAGTAAGTTCTTGACCAAGCCGAAAAGGTAACAGGAGATCTGAGCGACACCCGGAAGGACCGCAGCCCCCCCAGACCCTGGCTGAGGGGGCCAGGCTGGCGAGGCTGCTGGGTGTGGAGGGGAGGCCTCCGGGGATGAGGGTCGAGGTGGTCCGCGTCCATCTCACTCCGGGAACAGAGCTGCTGGCCCCCCCGGCACTCCCGGAACCTCTCTCTCTGCCTTTCGCTTGGGCCTGAAGTATCTGGACAGGACCACGTGCAGTCTCCGGGGGGCTCCTCTCCGAGCCCAGCTGTGAGCAGGACCAGACCCCTTCTGTAAAGACGAGCCAAGGAGAGAAACAGGACGGAAGCGGCGATCGACTGTGGCTCCAGAGACCAAGTCGGTCCGAGGGTCCGGAGCAGAAAGGGGGTGGAGTGAGAGTGAGAAAAGGGGTCCCTGTCAGGAGAAGCTAACTGGCATCCTCAGGGCGAGGCCGGGGTTGCGGCTGGAGAGCGAGCCGGCGACATGAAAACGCAAGCGTGACCATGCACGGGTCAGCCGAACAGGACGAGGACCCTAGACGCTGCCGGGCCCTGCGGGGCCGGGGCGGGAGGGGAAGTTCAAGGTCAGTAAGGGGGGTCGGCCTGTGGAGCCGCCCCGGGCTGCTGTGCATTTCAGGACAGACGGACAGGGACCGTGGGGAGGAGAGACATTTTCCAAGTGGGGAGAGCTTGAGGGAACCGAGCCGTGACCCTGGCGCTGAGCGGGCTTGCCAGGCACCGGCGCGGGCGACGCACGGGGCGACGTTTTTGAATTTCAAAGATACACGGGTTTTCTGGCTCCACCCTGGAAGCAACACTGCAAATAACCTACAACATCCACCCGTTTCTGGAATCAGCCGAGGCCGAGGTCGGCGGGCAAACCACCCCCTGAAAGCCGAGGACGGCCACGCCCTCCTGCAGGGGCGGGAAGGGCCTCGCTCGCCTGCGACCCCGGTGTGCACGAGAGAGCGGCCGGCGTGTCTGACACGTCGCTGAGGCCGGGGGGCTGGCACTTACAGAGGGGCCGTGACCGCGGGCCCCGATGTTACCCTGTGATGGCGTCAGATCACGTGGCAACGGGGTTTACAGATGTAACGAAGGCTGGTAACTAACCGACGGGAGACCAGCCAGGTGGGCTGAGCAGCACACGACGTTTGAGCTGCGGGCTCCGGGGGAAGGCCCATGAGGAGGCCCCGCTGGGGACTGGAGAAACGTCTAGAAGCTGCCCCGTCCTTGGCGGATAGCTGGGAAACAGGCCTTTGGTCCCATGGCCACAGGGACCCGGACCCTGTGAGCCGTAAGGGATCCCCTCCAGCCCCAGGGGCTGGACGCGGCCCAGCCACCCCAGAGGGCGAGCCCCTGGAGACAGCAAGTCGTCCACGCAGGATCATCGGCCTGCAAGACTGGGGGCACACAAACGGGGTTCCATAGGCCTCTGCGGCAGAGCAGGAGCGCGCCAAGCGTGGGCTCAGGGCAGGCACCGCACAGACCGGTCGGCACTGAGCAGAAAGAGAGGGGCAGGCAGGTGTGCGGCACGGGGGCTCCAGGGCACAGGGGTAGAACCCCGGCAGCTGGGGAAGGCCGGGATGCAGGAAGGGGTCCCAGCTGCCACCCGTGGTCCCTGAGCCCAGCATGACACCGCTCCTCCGTTCGCTGCTGTCCTACTCCCCTGCCCCCGAGACCAGGGAAAGGGGTAAAGGCAGGGGTGGGTACTAAGGGGAAGGGAAGAGGCAACCACCTCCTCAAGGACAAAATGGAGGTCGCGAGGAAGCGTTAAAAGCGGAAGCGTCCTCTCAACAAAGAGAAGCAGAGTAAACAGATCACCACGGCGGGGTCAGGGGTCGTAAGAGGGACAAGCTCCCCCGGGAGGGGCCACGACGCAGGGGCGGGGCTGGAACGCAGCCAGGCTGAGGGAAGGTGGACACCGGTGGGTCGGAAAGGGCAGGGCGGTGGGCCGTGCGGATCAGGAGACGGGACTCAGGGCAGACGGCGGGCACACGGCACGGACTCCTCCAGACCCGGAGGATCTCGAGCCCCCTTGGAAATAAAAGAGGTGCTGCCGAAAGGACCTGTCGCGGCGGGAAAACTCAGCCCGTTCTCTGAGCTTGCGGGTGTTCGGGAGGCAGAGCCGGAGCAGGGTATTCGATGTCGTATTTGTGAGGGCTGACGTGACAGGTCGGATTCAACTTTGTTTTCAAATGTGCCCGGGGCATGTACATGTGAACACATGTGTAACACGGAACACGGTCCTGTCCCGCCTCCCGTTTCTCGGGTCCACACCCCACCAGTGCTGCCGCCCCCCGAGCCAGGCCCTGGGTCCTGGGCCCTGGGCCCGCCCCCCACCCCCTGCCCACCTGGAGCCGCCTCCTCTCCTGGCCCGCGGCCTGCTCGCTGGCCAGGCGTCCCGCCTGCAGCCTCTGCAGCGCCTCCTCCTGCAGGGCGTGCGCAGCCCGGGCGCTGTCCGCCTCCTCCTCTGCCCGGCGCCAGCCTGTGGGGCAAGAAGGTGGCTCGCCAGGCTCCGAGGTCCAGGGGCTGCCCGACGGTGCAGGGCGGGGGCGTCACCCCCTCCCACCGCACAAGCCGGGAAACTAAACGCCCGGCACCTACAGGGAGGGGGAGGGAGAGGCAGAGGCTCCCCACTGACAACTCACTGCTCCGTCTTCTGAGTTGGGGTCCCTGTCCTGTGCCCCAACCCCAGGCCCCTCCCCACCCACCCTTCCCTCTGGCCTCCTTTCATTTCACTCAGGCCCTGGGCCCGGCCCCTGTGCGACCCACTAACAGGACGGGGGGCCGAAATGCAGCGGGGGGGCTCTCTCTGAGGCAACACGGGGCAGAGACCCATGGGGGCTGGGCCTCGTGACTGTGTGGGAGGAGCCAAGGGCGAGAAGGGCAGGAGGGCAGTGTGGCGGGAGGGCCTCTCGCGGTCTCTGCGGCAGCGCGGCCCCCCAGCTCGGTGGGGTGCGGGTTTCGGTGTTGCCCTGGGGCCGGTGTTCTGAGGACACCCCGGGAGCGGGCAAGGAAGGCAGTTCACCTTCCTCCGCCTGGGCCAGCGCCCGGCGCAGCTGCCCCACGTGGCTCTGGGTCCCGGCGTGCTCGCTCTGCGCCTCTCTCAGCCAGCTGCCCAGTCTGGCCACCTGGGAGCGCCAGGTGTCCTGGGAGAAGGACCAAGGTCAGCAGGCAGCCGGGGGTGAGTGGAGGGCCGAGGTGTCAGGAGAGAGGCTTTGGGGTCTGGTGGGCAGCCTACGGGAGCTCAGGAGAGGCCCTGGAAGGGCACGGAAGGGCCGGAGTGGGGGCTGGGCCCACGCGTCCAGGTTTAGGGTATGGACATAGAGTCAGGGAGCAGGGTGGTGGCCCATAGCCTATGGGGTCAAGGTGACCTTCAGGGCCTGACCCCTGGCCACAACCTGGGGCTGAGTGGGTTTGGGCCCTGCCCTCTGGGGCTGGCGTTGCTGGGAGGGAGGGCTGTGGGCCACGTCTGGAGGGGCACTTGGCCACCTGGCCACGGGCGGGTGGCTCTGGGGGAGCCCTGAGACCACAGGATGGGGAGCACGTGTTAGCAGCTGCTGGAGCTTGGTCCCATGTGAGGGGTCACTAGGGACACTCTGCGGGTGGCCCAGCCAGCCCCTCCAGGAGCTTTGCACAGGGATGACAAAGGCCCGGCCCTGGGTCCAGTGGCGTCCCCGCAGGGCTGGCTCCAGGGGCTCAACCATGAGTGTGAGGGAGTGGCGTGGGCCACTTTGGGCCATCGAGTTTTGAGGGACTGTGGTGTTCATCACACAGAGGACTACGTGGACACTGAGGGGCCCAGTGACCCGCAGGGCCCTGCAGGGCCTCAGCACATCGGGACAGACGGACGGGTGGACAGCACATGAAGCCCCAGGGCAGTGCCCCCCCCCACCCTCGCCCCTCTTACCCGCTCGCGCTGGGCATCCCACAGCTTCTGCACCAAGTCCCTCAGGGCGTGCTGCACAGAGGCCACGCCCACCTCTGGGCTGTGGTTGCCTGGAGCAGGTGAAGGCCACCGGCGTGGTGAGCAGGACCCGGCAGGAGGGCTGGCACTGTGCCACCCAGAGTGACCCTGGGAGCCGCCCGCGCCTGTAGGACAGCGAGGGCTGAGGGGACGTGGTGAGCACTTGGTGACACACGTAGGTGCTCTGTCCCCACCCACAGGAAGCTGGGGAACCCAGGGTCCAGGCCCTCACCTTGCAGCCGGGGAGGCCCAGGGAGTGGGGGGCATGGCCCAGATGGGTGGCGGAGCCGGGAGAGGAGCCCCCAAAGCCATCGAGGACACTGACCTTCGAGGCGGGAGCCGGGCTGCTTGGGGGACACAGAGAGCCTCTGCCCTCGGAGCCCCAGCTCGCGGCGGAGCATGGCCCACAGCTGGCCCAGCTGGCCCTGCGCGTCCCGCCTGGCGCCCTCGGCCTGGGCCAGCTCCTGCTCCAGGCTGCGGACCTGGCGGCAGGCCCCGTCCAGGCGGGACCGGAGGCCGTCGGCCGTGCCGCTGGCCTGCTGTAGCTTCCTGCCGGCGCTGCGCAGCTCGGCCCGGAGGGTCTGCTCAGCGCCCTGGCTCTCGTGGAGGTGCGCCTCCAGCTGCCGTGCCCGGGCCTCCGCCTCCACCAGCTTCCGCTGCAGCCTCGGGACCTGCGGCCGGGCCGTGGGGGCTCAGAGGGGGGCTGGGCATGCAGGGGCCCTGAAGACTCGCCTCAGCCCCTCCTCAGCGCGTCATGGGCTGGGGGTGACCTCGGGCCTGCTCCCCGGCCCACGTTTGACAGTGGGGATGCCTGAGCCCCAGTGGGGAGGGCACCCCAGGGCCAGGGAGCACATCTTGGCAGGCAGCCCAGCCCCACTGGCAGCCTCACGAAAACTGGGGCCGGGCAGGGCCACGGCCCACGCTTCTCTGGCTGCTCGCGGCCTGGGGTGGCAAAGGCTGGGTCAGCGTCACCCTGAGACTGGGGCTAGGGACCCTCAGCGTACCTGACACCCCACCGCAGGCTTCCCAGTGGGTGACACCACAGATACATGGGATGTCGTCACCCCGCACCCTGTGCACGAGGCGTGGGGGCTGGAGAGGTGCTGGGTGGCTTTTCCTGGCGTCCAGGCCGAGCTGCCCTCCCTCTCTCCTCTGGGCGGTTCAACCCAGGCGTCAGGGTTCAGCCCTGACCCCACTGTCCCTGTGCTGCCACCCGTCCCCTCACTTCTAATGAGGCCACCTGTCTGCTGCTGCAGACCCCGCTCAGGGCCTGCGTCCCCGGTCCTCCACTCACACAAGGTAAGTGGCCAGGGCGATGGACGGGGACACCGCCAGCCCTGGAGGAGTGCACGGGGTGGGAGTGGGGGACGGCCAGGCCCCAGCTCTGGGCCCAGAGCTCCCCAGCCTGTAAGTCCGTGGGTAGGAGGTCTGGTGCTGCTGGGCAGGGCGGGGGGCCTCCTCATCGCCCTCCTTGGGTGGCTGCAGTATAAGGACCCCATTCACAGTTGGAGATGAGGGGCTGGGAGGTCACGCAGGGGTCACACGGGCCGGGGTGGCGGCCCCTGTTTCTGGGCGTGGCGGGTGCTTGACAACAGCCACTCGGGGTGTGACATTGGGTCGGAACCAGGGTGCCCCGCACAGGCTGGGGCCCAGGGAGGCCTTCTCAGGCTGTGTGTGTGGGGAGTGGGGTTCGAGGCCCCCGGCCGCGTGCAGCCCAGCCCGGCAGCAAACAGAACTTGAGGGGCGGGGCCCGCGACTGAACTGAGGGCCTTTCAAGCTGGCGGGGGCTGCGTGTGCAGGCGTGGGGGAGCTCGAGGGTCAGCGTGTGCCTGAGTGCACAAAAACGTGTGCGGGCGGGCGTGCGTGGGGGGTGAGCTCAGAGCCCCGAGGCCCGTGGGGGACTGGTCTTTCCAGGGACCCTGCCTGTCCCTGGACTCGGAACTCGCTTCACCTCAGGGAGACTCTGTCCTTTACTGAGACTCGGGCACCTGCCCGGGTTCACGTGAAGGGCGAGCGTGAGGCCCGGGCGGTGCCGGACCTCCGCCTCCCGCTCTGGGCCCCTGGGCGCTCTACCTCCCTCTGGGCGTCCTCCCGGACGGCCTCTGCCTCGGCCGCCTGCCTCTGCCGCTGCTGCTGCTGCGCGTCCTGTGCGCACCGGGCCCGCAGCTGGCGCACCTCTCGGCTCTTCTGCTGGTTCTCGGCCTCCAGCGTCTTCACCTGGCGGGGGCGGGGGCACCGAGGGGGACCAGTCAGCCCCTGCGCCCCTGGCCCGGCTCGCGTAGCCTCCCTCCCGGGCAGCTCCCCACACTCGGGAGGCCCGGGCTCCGGCCAGCTCTGCATAGGGGCTCGTGCAGCGCCCTTGGCTCTGGCCCTAAGCCGCTCTGCAGGCACGTGGCACCTCCTTCCGCAGCCAGGACCCCGTGGAGTTTGGAGCTCGGTGCCCCGGCTGACCGCCAGCCTCGGCCCCTGCTGTGCGAGCCGAGGTGCCTCCGGGTGAGCCAGGCCCGCGGTACGGCCCCGCTGGCGTGGGGCCATCCCGGTGCGGGCCTGTGCAGTGGGGCGAGGCCCAGCTGTGCTCTGTGCCCTCGGTCGGCACTTCTGGCCCTCGGGGTTCATGAGCCTCAGATCTCAGGCCATTACGTTTGAGGCTCGGTGCCTGTGCCCCACAGGGCAGGCCCACCCAGGAACCCCGCTCTGAGTCTGGGCGGGCCAGGGGCGCCCTGGTGGGATCAGAGCAGCTGGGGCCCGGGGACTCGCCCACCTGTCTGCGGAGCTCCTGGAGCGCCCGGCAGGTGTCCAGCTGGGCCTGCTCCGCCTCCCGCAGGCTGGCCCGCAGCTGGCGCGCCTCCTCCTGGGCCGCGGCCCGCGCCTCCTTCAGGACCAGCACCTTTCGCTCCTGTTCTTCCTCGGACCGCTGAAACCTGAGCAAGGTGTTGCCGGCTGGGACTGGGGGCCACTTGGGGGCTCTGGTCTCTCCCGTGGTTACCGATGGGGCTGCCAGCGGGACTTCCACCTCATTCTGACGAGACGCGCCCCGTGGCGCCCAAAGCCCGACCTCCTCGGGGCTGCCTGCCCCCTTGGGCGCCCCGGGTCCAAGTGCCCAGCAGCCCTGGCTCCTCCCACCACTCCCCTGGCTCCGGCCCTGGGGCGTCACGGGCTGGCCACTTGGGGCCTATCTTTCCTGCTGGGTGGGAACTCCCTGAGGGCAGGGACAGATCCTTCTGTGTCCCGGCCTCCCCTCCCATGGCCGGCAACGCCGCCCCTCTGGATGCGCAGCTGGCACCCTGGGTCTCCTCACTGTGCCTGCGGCCCGCCGCCGCCAGGCCCAGCTCAGTAGCACCCCACTGTCCTAGCACAGCCAGGGCGGGGGTGGGGTGGAGCTGAGGGACCGGTCCCCATACCTGGCTGTCTCCTGCTCAGCCCTGCGCAGGGCGGCCCGCAGCTTGGCGTTGGACCGCTGCAGCACGTCCTTCTCGAGGGCCTCGGCGCCCAGCGCCCGGCGGGCCTCCTCGGCCTCCCTACGCAGCCCCTCGCGGCTGTCCTCACTGTCCTGCAGCTCCCTGCGCAGCGCGGCCAGCCCCTCCTGGGCCTCCCCGAGCTGTACCCGCAGCCGCTCGGCCTGGGGGAGGAATGGGCGGTTGCAGGGACTGGGGGTCGGGCAGGCACAAGGGCCTCGGGCTCTGGTCTGCGGCCAAACCCACCTTTGCCAGCCTGCGGTCACCGCCCCTACTGCCGCCAAGGCTGCAGGCTGGCTCACCAGGGCCAGTCCCAGGGCCCAGGCAGGCGACACCCAGACTTACGCTGGCCCTGGCCCTGCCGCGCGCTCCCTGTTTGGACCCTAGGGCGGCCGGCCACCGGTCAGCAGGGCCTGCGCGAGACACGGCCCCACCCACGGGTCTGCTCTATCCCCACCCAGGTCCAGCCGTCACGGCCTGACAGCCCCCCACCTGCTGGGCCCTGGTGTGTGCCCCTCCCCTTCTCTGAGGCATGGCACCCGGGTCCCTGTCTGCCTGGTGCCTGGGGGGACATACAGTCCCCTACTGGGACGGGGGCCGCTGGGGAGGGGAGGGCGGTTGTCTGGTGTCCTTGGAGTCCTCTGCTGGCACCAGGGCCCACTTGGGCCCAGCCGTCCAGTGGCTCGGGCAGGGGGTTCCCTCTGTCATGTGTGCTCCACATGGAGTGGGGAAGTGTGGGCCTCCTGAACCGGTGCAGCCCGCACCCCCGGGAGCTGCCCCAGGGCGGGACGGAGGCTGCAGGTGTGAGTCCTCCTCCCCCACGACCGGCTCTGGGCCCAGAGTGGGACCCCCCCCGCCCCGGAGCCGGGGCCCGATGTGGGGGGTTTCCTGGCAGAGACTGCTGACGTGGACACGTGGGTGGGGGTCGGGGCCGGGGGCCCTGCTGCCCCTGGGCTCAGCCCCCGGGGAGGGTCGGGGGAGGGCGCGGCCCCGGGCTGAGAGTGGCCTGGCGCCCAGGCCAGGCGTGGGGGCTCTCCAGGACTCGGCCGGGGCCGCTGGTCTCCTGCCCCCCAGGCTGCCTGTGGCCCTGACCAGGACACTCTGGAGAGGGCTCTGTTCCAACTCGCGTGTCCCCGAGGAGGGGGCCGAGGAAGCCAGCGGGGGCGCGCCGGGGCGGGGAAGCCGCAGGGCCTCTGAGCCGTGTCAAGGCGCCGGTTTGCCAAGAGCAAGCGCCACTCTGCTGGCTGCTTCGGTGGGACGCTGTCCAGGCCCCCAGCCGGCCTGGCTCCCGCGTCAGCCCGCTGTTATTGTTGTTCTGTTTTTGGGAAGGGCCCGAGCCCCCCCGCTCCCCCCACCCCCCGCATGTGGGGCCACAAGCCATGCGGAGCATTTTCCGCTGAGCTCAGCAGAAACCCACCCAGAAGGTCAAGGACCAGGGAGAGGGCCGATCCATCACAGAAGGGGCTGCTTTCGGTTCCCAGGACGGGGCGGGGGGGAGAAAACGGGCAAAACCAACGCGGCCCCTCCCCCGCGCCCCGCCCGCCGCCCGCGGCCTGAGAACAGCCCTGCCTTTTACTGGGGTTTTACAGCCAAATCGCTTAATGTGATTATAATAATTATTTCTTTACTAGAAATTGTATAAACAGCCTCTTTTGAAATCTCCTGCGGGGGGTGGGGTGGCTGAGAGCGCTACGCGGAGGAGCGCAGGGGTGTTGGGGGGCCCCAGCCTGCATGTGGCATGTTCATGTGTGTGAACATGTGGGCACACATGTGTTCTGGGCATGTGTGTTGCATGCATGCAGCATGGTGAGCATGTGGTCATGCATCTGTATGTGTGTACATGTGAACATGCAGGCAATAATGTACCAGCATGCCAGTACGCGCAGAGGTGCATGTGCTGCCTGTTGCACACATATTAACTTCATGGGGTCCACATGCACTTACATGTGTGTTGTGACCCCAAAGGAGTGCATGGGCATGCATGCATGTGTGTGGTCGCTTTGTGTGCACGTGTGTGCATGAGATGTGGTCTCTGTGTGGGCAGGAATGTGTGTGCCTGGGTCTGTGGGGTGTGCATGTGTGTGAGCAGTGCCATGGTGCATGTGTGTGCACGCCTGCACACACATGTGGACTCAGCCAGAGGCCTGGATGTGCCTCCAGTTTAAGGGCTGTGAAAATGTTATGGTTTCCATGGCGACTCTGGCCAGCCTGGCGCCAGCGAGGGCGCTTCCGTGCTCCTCTTGCCCCCCTCACCCCCCCCGGCTCCCTGCCCCCCACTCCCTTTCTGGGGGCCCCTCTCCAAGAACCTGAACTTGTACGCCTCCCACCTCCTCCCGCTGCGGCCCCCAGTTTTAAAATCTCATTTTGCTTCCCCGTGTGGTCGCTGACCGGCCTGACTTTGAAATCTGTTGAAAGGAGACCTTTCTCTTTGGGGGCCAAAGTAAACAGCCTGTCATGTTAAATCACGCTCTCTTCCTCCGTCCACCCCGCCTGCCCCCTGGTGCCGGGGGAGCGCGCGCCCCTCTCCTCCCTCCTCCGCGGCCGCCGGGTGTGTGGTGTGTGAGCCGGTCAGCACCGCCTGCCAGCCTTGGCCCACTGCCCGGGGTGCACGAGCCGCCTGGTCCCTGCAGGCCCCACCTGGGCGCCGGCTAGGCCTCCCCCAGCCCAGATCCCATGCCCCCCTGCCCTCCCCCCACCCCCCGCCGCCCCGAGTCCTGTCAAACCTGCCTCAGGGACACCTCCCCAGTCTGCCTGCCGCAGAGCTCCACCTGGCCCAGCCGGGGGCCTCTCCTGTCACCCTGCCCAAGACTGTCCCCACCCAGGTCGTCATCCCAGGGCTCCTGGGGCCTGTGGCAGGCCCACGCAGGGCCGCCCTGCACTTCCCCTGCCCCTCGGCCTCAGGCGCCCCCGGGCGGCTTCGCCCACCCCAGTGTTCAGTCTCAGAAGGCCTATGGCTTGTGCTGCTCGCTGACGGTCCTGCTTCCACCCCCGCAAGGCCACACCAGCCTTCGCTCCCCCCGCCTGGCACCCCTCACCTCTCTGAGCGCGTCGCTCCGGGCTGCCGCCACCTCCCGGAGACTCTCGCTCAGGGCCGCGGTCTCGCTCTGATGGGCCGAGATGGCCCCCTGGAACTGCGCCTGCAGGGCCCTCAGCTCCGCGGCCGTGGCGCTGACCGTGGCCTGCGGGGCAGCAAGCCACCGAGGCATCAAGGGGCCGCCCGTGGCGTGGCGCCCGGCCGGTGGGGGCCATGGCCCAGGCCACCAATGTCAGGGCCTGAGGGGACTGGGGGGTGGGGGGGACGGGGGACCGGTGGGGCAGAGGGCCCTGCGGGGAGCGCCTGTGGGGAGGGGCTGACCCCGTCCCGGTCCCCTGTGCCTTCCTTCCGGGGACCCAGGCAGCCAGGCCACGGTCCCCCAGCACCAACCCCCCTCCTGCCTAAAACCTTGCTCTTGGTCCCACTCGGTTGAGCAGTGACGGGCAGGAGTGACCGTTTGGCAAACGGGAAGAGGCCGTGCCCTCAAGTGACACCTGACTTGGGGTCTTGCAGCCAGACAGGGACTGCTTGGGGCCGAACCTCTGCCCTCTCGGGCTTGTGGGGTCCCCAGTGATGAGGAGGGCCGGGACTGGCCCCCTCAGCCTTTCCTTCCTGTCAAGAAAGACAATGTCCTCCCAGCAGGAGACCTGGAGACACCCAAGGGAGACTGAGGCTCAGGGGGCCGGGGCGGAGGGGGTGCACCCCTGGGACAGCGGGGTCTGGCCAGGCCAGGCCAGTGCCAGTGTCTGGCTGAGGGGGGCGCCCGGCGCTCACCTCCGCCTGCGCCTGCCGGCTGCGGGCCTCCTGCTGCGCCTGCTCTAGCACCCGCTCGGCCCTGCAGAGCCGCCCCTGCAGCAGGCTCCTCTCTGCTTCTTTCTGAGACCGGGCCTGCTGGGACACAGCATGCGCCCGGCTTCCCGTCCGCTCCGGAGAGGCCGCACCCCAGAGACGGCCACATCCCGAGGGGCTGGATGGGAAACTGTCGCCCCAACACGGCCCAGCCTTTGTGCCTGCCCTCAGGCAGCTCCCCTGGTTGGGTGCACACCCCCTCCCCGACCAAGCACCCTTCCAGTAGCTGCTCCTCCTCAGCGTATCTCAGGGGCTCCACGGACCCTTCTCCCGGGAACCCCCCAACTCCTCCAGGTTCTGCGTCCTGCAGAGCACAGAGTGGGGCGCACCAAGGATTCTGAACCTCTGGAGGTGCTCCGTGCCACTGAGCGTGAGGGGGCCGGTGAGCGCCCTCCGGCCCCGGCGGGCTGCAGAAGGTGGGACGAAGCTGGCGGTGACTACCACGGTCACGGGTGTGGGCCCACGGGAGGGCAGCCTCAGGGTCGTCGGTAACTGTTCGCAATACTGTCCGCAATGGAAGCACCCTGGGAACCACCCCGATGCCCCCCGACAGGAGGCCAAGGAAGCCGTCTCAGTCTAGCACCGGGGACTGTGGCTGCCAAAGGGTGAACCTGTGCCAAACGCGCAGATGTGGAGAGACCCCCAATGCAGGTCAGGTCGGTCCTGCTTGGTAGTAAGGAATTACTCCGTGTTTTTTGCCCTGGGCGGAGCCTCTAAACCCTCAGGACTGCGGGAGTGAGGAGTGTCTTTGTTATGCCTGGGGCCCTGGGGCCACACCTGAGTAGGCTCTGAGGTGACTCATGGCTGCCCAGCATAGTTTGGGGAGGGGTGGCCGGGCCTGCCAACTGTGCATGGGAGCACTGGGGCTGCGGGCCACTGAGCTGCCCCAGCCTCGGGGAGCGGGGTTAGGGACTGAGGTCTGTCAGTCACAGCCATGTGAGGGCTGCAGTAAAAACCTGACACACACTCATGTGCCAGAGGGTGACGAGCCCTGATTCCAGGGGCAGAGACCGCGTCCCATGGGTCCCTTCATCGGGCTGGTCCTGACTCTGTCCTTTACAAGGACACTAGCACTGTGAGCGTGGCACTTTCTTGAGTCCCGTGAGTCATTCTGGGGAGTCGTTGGACTTGGGGCTCTGCACGGACCTCTGCGTCATCCCTGCCGCCCCCAAATGTCCTTCCCTCCCTGTCCAGCTACTTCCTGTTCCTCCCGTACAGTTCCCTGCCTGCCGCCCACCCCGTGCTGCCACAGCTACAGAGTCTCTTCTTCCTCCCGCTCAGGAGGCAGAAGAGCGGCGCAGCTAAGAACCCAGACCCCGGTGCCCAGCGGGCACGCTGCACAACCCCCAGCAAGGCCGGCACCGTGCGTGAACCTGGCTTTTCTCTCCGGCAAAATGCGGCCAATGACAGCACGTGCCTCCGAGTGTCGGGAGAACCAAACCAGAAACGCAGGCAGCCTGACAGGGAACCTTGCTTACTCCTCCTGCTGAGACCCTCCCGGCGATTTGTAACTTGTGCCGACCGCCGAGAGTCCTGTCACACCGTGTGACGACACACACGAGTGCATTTACTTGTGGGTGCTTCCTGGCGTCACAGTACACTGGACCCAGAGGGTGACTTTCACGTGTCCAGTGTCTGAGTCCCAACAGCCAGGGGATGGAAGGATGGTCAGGAGGGTGGCTGATGGTTGGGTACATTGATGGGAGACTGGCCGGCTGAGCAGGTGGACGGTCAGAGGAGTGGATGGATGGTTGGGGGGCTGGGTGGTCGGGTGCGTGAAGAGTTGGATGGAGGTTAAAGCAAACGATGGACGGAGGCACAGTCAGGTGAGCGAGTGTATAACTGAGATGTGGAGAGATGGCCGTGTGTGGGGCTGGGCAGCTGCGTGTGTGGATAGAAAAATGGATTTTCAAGCGAGTGAATGGATGATGGACAAGTGAATGGAGGGACAGTTGAGTACATGGGTGGATGGATAGACAGACAGAGGCGTGACCAGGTGGATGAATGGACGGTTGGACAGATGAAAGGGTGGATATAAGGATGGGTGGACGGACGGATGGCTGGGTGGATGGAAGGGCGGGTGGGTGGATGGGTGGATGGATGGGGGGGCGGGTGGATGTCTTCCTCTGGGACTGCCGCTGAAGGCCAGCTGCACTCCAGCCGCAGTGGCCCAGAATGGCTGCCCCTACAGAGGCCTCTCGCTGGGTCAGGGGAGGCAGGGGAGGTGGACGGGATGCCCCCCGCCCCCCCGCCCCACCACCTGTTGCATCTCGTGCTCCAAGCGGAGGAGGCGCTCGTCCTGCTCGTGCTTCAGGCCCTGAATCTCCTTCTTCAGAGCCTCCCCTTCGGCTGCAGTTTTTGCCACCAGCTCCTTCTCCCGTTCCAGCCTGCGTGCTGCTGCCTCCCTCTCCTCTGCCAGAGACAGACGCAGGGTCTCCTGGGCCAAGACAGGGGGGCAGGCCGTGAGGACCACACAGGTCAGCGCAGTGAGGCCAGCAGGCGCCTGTGGTCCTGAATGAGACCTGGTTCGGGGGACGCCAGGGCAGGACAGGTCCCCAGGGACTGTCCCGTCCAGCCAGCTGCTTGCCCCTCGTCTCATGCGCAGGGTCGCCAAGCGAGGCAAGAGCTGCGAAGGGGCCGTCTGGGCCTGGCCCTCCTCCCCCCTGTCCGACGCAGGCTGACAGGTCAGGGCCCTTCCCGAGCTTTGCGGTGGACCGAGCACCACTGCCGCGCATGAGCTGTGAGGCCTTGCCAGACAAGGCCTGCAGGAGCCCGTGGCCGGGGCAGGCTCAGGCAGTGATGAGGCCCCCTCCAGCCATGCCCTCCGACTGCGGCCAGCCCAGCCAGTGCCGAGGCTCGTCCCTGCTGTGGGCGGGGGACGCCCGGCCACACTGGCTCAGCCCCAGGACCCTAGCGGCCCACTCGACCTCCTCCGGGCCCCGCCTCAGTGGGGCCCGGCACCTCTGCCTGCTGGCTGGTCTCCTAGGACCTCCGCCCTGAGGGCCCGCTGTTCTCTGGGACACAGAAGGCTCCCGGGAGCGGCAGCAGACGGTGGCCCGGGGAAGCAGACCTTCTCTCTCTGGAGCCGTGCAAGGTCCTCGCGGTGGCCCAGCGCCTGGCTCTCCAGGGCCAGCTCTGCTTCCCGCTCCTGCTGCAGCACCTGCTGCTGCAGCCGCCCCACGTCCCAGGCCAGCTCCGTCTCACGGACCTCCCAGGCGCCTTTCAGCTGCTCCAGCTCCACTGCAAAGCAACAAGATGCACGGGGACTGGCCACGGGGCCCCACACTCCGGAACCCTCTGTGGTCTGCGTGCACCCTCTGTGGAGCGACAGCCACCTGCTCTGGGGATACTGTGCGAGCCGCAGGGACGGGGCCCTACCGTGGTGTGTGCGTCCTGGCTGAGGCCAGGCCCAGGGGCTGCGGAGGCCTCACACGGTGCCCACGGCAGCGTGGGAGCTCAGGGATGGGGCAGGGCCGCTGCGCTGACCCAAGGCTGAGCCTCGGGCCAGGGCGGGGAGCAGGCTGGGCAGGACCGCCCCTCAGAGACTACAGTGGCAGGACCCATTCAGCCCCAGGCGCTCCAGGTCCGAAGGGGTGCCCCTCCTGGGGAGCTGGGCAGTGGGACTGAGCTCCGTGGAAGGAGCCCGTCTGGGCCACGTGGGGAGAGGCAGAAGCTGCTGGAGCACCTTGCAGGGCCTGCCGGGCGCGCCGGGCACTCTGGGCCTCTCCCTCCAGCTGCTCCTGCCGCACCTGCAGCCGCTCTGCCAGCTGCTGGGCCTTGAAGAGGCTGCTCTCCAACGTGTCCCGCTGGGCCCTGCGGAGAACGGTCAGAGTGGGGGCCAGTCACCTGCCCGCCAGGGCCAGGCAGGTGGACAGGGTAGACAGAGGACATCTTCATGCTAAATCTGTAAAAAACAACTGGACGCTACACAAAAAATGGTTCAGATTAGAAGCTGAATGCAAAAACAAAACAGCTAAAGAACTCAGAACTGTAAAAGCAGCAGAAAAAAATACAGAAGGATATTTTATAATCTTAAGAAAGACACAAAAACCAGAAGACAAAAATACAGAGGCTGACAGGTCGGACCGCACGTACAGGTGGGCGGGGGCGGCTTTCGCGCAGAAAAAAAGTCCGCGAACCAACTTGAAACACAAAGCACAGGCTCGAAATAAACACCTGCACCAAACACACGGAGGGTCCGTGTCCAGCACACGGAAGAGCCCCTACCAACCAGCGTCAGAACGTCAGCTGGCCCTACAGGAAAATGAGAAAAATGACTGTTATTCACAAAGCCCCACAAATGCTTAATAGGCCTATGAAACTTGCTCAGCCTCACTGGTTCTCGCAGAGACTAAAAGTCACAACCATGCATTAGAGTTGCCAAGACATTAAAATCATGGTACGATCCAGTGTTGGTTGGGACGTGGGGGCACTGCTTTGGGGAAGGGGTTTCAGAGCTTGAGGCGCGCCTGTCCTCGTGCCAGTGGCCACACCGCCTGGCATTAGCCTTTGTAAACAGTGAACCTGCAGCGTGCGCGGACGGGGCGTGCGCAGACAGGACGTGCGCTGAGGCTCTATAATGGCCCTCGGCCTGGGTGCTGACGGGTGGCATAATATTTCAGAAACCGCGGCACGTTCGTCAGTCGTGAGGAGGACGAGGGCACTGTCTTCCTCTCACTCTCGCCATGTAAAGAGTAGCTCTGAGAAGCAAAGGCAGAGCTGCCCAGGTGTGGCTCCGCCGCGGGCAGGAGCTGTCCCTGCACGAGATGCAAGCGCTCAGAGAGAGAGCCGGGAGGGGAAGCCGCGCCTGACAGCAGCCTCGTTTTGGGGGCGCAGCCTGAATTCTGACAGCCAGCCCGTCAGCATGAGCCAGCCAGCGAGCACGCCGTGACTGACGCTCTGCTCTGCCGTGCCGCACGGGCGCTCCGCAACACGAACGCGAGCACCCGCTTAGACACAGAAACAGCCAGCGCGTGGCCCCCGCAAGTCAGCGAGTCAGGCGGGCCGTGGGCCCTGTGCGGTCTCGCTAGGCCTACCAGCGCCCCGCGGCCACCTCTGCAGGTGGTCGGGCAAGTCCACACCTTCCAGGGCCCCTGACAGCTGCAGAGCCCAGAAGCCTCACTTCTCCGACACCCCTGCCCCCATCCAGTCTCTACCTGGTCAGCACGCCTGTGTTCCCCACCCTCTGCCTGGGCCGCTGTCCCCACCTCCAGGTCGCCTCTGGGGGAGAGACCAGCTCTGTGCAAAACTAGCACCTGGAGGCTGGGAGTCTAAGGACGTGTCCAGTCTCTCCCTCCACAGGAGCCCAAGGGCAGCTCGGCTTCCTGAAGCCAGCCCGGGAGAGCACGGGTGGTGCAGGAGGACCTGGGTCCACCTTCGTGGCTGACCAGCGCACCGGCACCCTGTGACCTGAGGGTGTCCCAGGGCCTGCGGTGGGGGCTGGAGGACCTCGGGCCTGGGGTCCTCCTGCAGGGGGCCGACCGTGGAGGAAGCCGACCGCCCACACGCCCTGGGAGCTCTGAGGACGGCGGAGGCCAGCCCGTCCAGGCCCCGTGAGGTGAACGTGCACTGCAGGGGCGAGGCAGCCACAGTTTCAGGACAAGTCCTGAGTGGCCCCGTCACCAGAAGCTCCGGCTGTCATCCCGAAATGCTGTTTGGCAGGCGTGTGAGTCTGCGCGGGGGTCCGGGGCCCAGCGGTCAGGGCCGATCAGGGCAGGACCCCGGCTTCCCGAAGCCTCTGGACACGGCCCGCGACCCAGCAGCAGGTGCCAGTGCCGGGGAGGGCGCCGCCCCTGCTCTCCCTGCACACTGGGGCCTGAGGGCAGCGACGGAAGCCCACAACAGCCTTAGCCAGGTTTCCAGTGCGGACCTCCTGCCAGCTTCCATTTCGAGGAGGGAATGTGCAGGACCCCCAGCTTCTAGAATTCCAGGAGGACGACTTTTCTACGGAAACACCTAGATGCTCCTGAGAAGGGCCCACGAGGCCCAAGGAGCCATCAGCTCCGACGTGTCTAGAGGCCATAGGACCGGTGCAGCTCACAGGTAGCAGCTGGCAGGTCACCCCGGTATGGCCCGAAGTGCCCATTCCGCGTTCCCTGGAGGTGGCCTCATGCTCGCTGGCGCACACTCTGCCCCCACTCTTGGCCTCGTGATTCCCTGGGGCTGGCCGCCCCCCGTCCCGACTCCAGGAATGGACATGTGACCCTGGCTGGCCAATCCGAGCCCCGTGACTCCCAGCACTGGTTCAGGGACATGAAGTAGCTCAAGGTGGTCAACGCCAGCAGCTCTCGGGCCCTGTGGGGGAGGGGTATTCTGCGTCTGCTGGGGGGCGCCTGGAGCAGCCACTGGCCCTCTGGCCCCTCTAACCCGAGCCTGCCAACCAAGTGGGGAGAAGCCGGATCCTGACAGCACTGTAGGAGCACCTAGATCCAGCCTTGCCTGAAGCCATCGTACCCTGAACGTCTCGGATCCATGAGTAAGGCATTCCACATCTTCCTTCAGACGACTGCTACCTGGCCAGTGTGGCCGCCTCTCCAGGAAAGTCACCCCAGGGCTCCCACCCAAGGCGCCTCTTCTAGAGGCTCCCCCTGTCCACAGCCTCTCTGCCAGGTAGACTCTGCCTGCCCAACCCCCGCTACAGTGCAAACTCCCCAAGGGCAAAGCCATGCGTGCCCTGTCCGCAGGTCCCTGGGTACCTGAGGTCAGCTGCCTCCTCAGCCATGAGCTGGCCCTGCCTCTCCAGGGCTTCTTGCTTGACCAGCAGCTGGGCCCGCTCCTGAGACAGGGCCTCCTTCTCCTGCAGGGCCTGCCGCAGGCTGTGCATCTGGGCCTCCTGGTCCTGCAGGCTCCGGGCCAGCTGATCCTCCAGGGCCTGTTTCTCACATGTGACCTGGGGGAGGGAGGGGGGAGTCCAGTGGGGGGTGGGGCAGGGCCTCTTCAGGGACCGGACTTCAGAAGAAACAGTTTCGTGTAGCCTGACATAGAGGAAAGGGGGAGGAGGGTGGACATGGGGTACACGGGACCTCAGAGTGCTTGTGCACTGTCATAGCAGAGGGGACCTCCGCACCTGTGGCCATGACGGCGGAGTTGTTGCGCTGAGCATGCCCGGATGCCAACCTGCATGGTAACCCTGGTAGGACCACAGGGGTCGGGGCGCAGCAAACACCGCCTAGAAATGGCAGCAGGAATCGACAGAGGACCAGACCGCTGCGGCCCAACGCTTCCGCTGAGGGCGCCACGCCAATCTAGACCGAAGCCCCCACGGAGGCTGGACGAGGCCCCAAGAGCTGCCAGCCCAGGGCGGGAGGAAGGAGGCGAGGCCTTGGAGAGCAGGGGAAGAGAAGCCAGCCCTCTGCCCGGTGTCTCGTCCCTCTTCAGAGCGTGCACTGATTTAAACGCTTTGGCTGAGAAATCGCGACGTCAAGGGGGGTTTCTGGCAGTATTATGGCCTTAGGAGCCCAAAAACTCAACTTCAGAGCCACTGCAGTGGAGGCAAGGTCCCGATAAACACCCCAGTTTCTAGCTCTGCTCCCAGAAGGGCTCCTCCTGCAGTCCGGGTGGGTCATTGGGCAGAGCAGCCCTCGGCACGGGGCACAGCGACCCTGGCTGCCTGGCAGAGTCCAGTGTAAGTCCTCTCTGGGAGAACAGCGTTCATCAACTCATTTCTATAGTTTTTAAGTACGCGATATTTGACATTTAATCAACATCACCGGGCGTATCAGGAGATAAGATCAAATGGCAAAAACCACATGTAAGAACATCAAATGAACACAGACACCTCCTTGCCTCAGAGTTCTCAGGCACAGACCCTGAAACCGCTGTGACTGGGCGCTCAAGGAGGCGAATGGCGAGACGGGGAGTTTCACCATTGAACCAGAAACTAAATATAAACAATGCAACCCAAAACTACAATGTTTCAGTGATATATTAGATGGAATGGAGGACTAATAATCTGGAAAACAGACAAAAGAATAATTCAGACTGAGTGACGAAGAGAAAAAAAGGACGGCCGCCGGGGGAGGGGCGGGTCAGACGCACAGGACGAAGCCTGGCACGTGCACAGTCAGAGCCTCAGGGGAGAGCAGGGAGAGTGTTTGAACAGGTACTGGACAGGAATTTTGCAACTCTAATAGAATATGTCAAGCCACAGATTTAGAATGAGCCACAATACCCTAAAGAGGTAAATACAGAGAAAATGTCACCTAGATATAGCTTAGCACTCAGTCTTTGAATACTAACATAAAGGAAAACATGTTGAAGAGTCAGAAGGGCAAAGCCCCCCCCAGATGCTACATGTAAAGGCGCAACATAAAGACTGACATCTGACTTCCAAAGAGCAACAGTGGGAGTCAGAGGATGGTGGAATGAATCCACCAAAATGCTGTGAGAAGACAATGGCTGTCCTAGTGTTCCACACCCAGCGAAAATATTCTTCACTCATAGGGACCAGACCTTTCTTCTTCTGATGATGGTGACATAGGCTGTTGAGGACCAACCCTCCCATGTAGAGCAGCTAGTGAATCTGCACAGCATCGCGCCAGCATGTCCGCGGAGGCCACAGACGCGCGGCCCGGGGCCTCGGAGCCACCGACGAGCACGGCAGGCGGCAGGACAAACAGCCGCGAGAGAAGCAGGGAACCCAAGCAGCTCTGTGTCTATTAAAGAAACCGAATTCATTACCGAAACTCCCCTCACACAGGGAACGCTGGATCCAAACGACGTCGCTAGGGAACTCTACCAACATTTTGAAGGAACTAACACCGATTTAAAAGCACTTCCAGGAAATAGAGGAGGAGGAAACAGTTTCCCACTTACTTTACGGGGCCCTGATTCCAAATCTAACAAAAACATCACAAGAAAATAAAATCAAAGACCGCTATTACCCATGAATATCCGTGCAAAAATCCTTCAAAAATATTACGGAATTTAATGGACAAATTTACAAAACATCTATTAACTTATGACCAAGTAGCATTTACCTCAGCTATGCAAGGTTGGATTAACATTAAAACATTAATCAATGTAATGCACTATGTTAACAGAATGAGAATAATGATACGATCATATCGACAGGTACAGAAAAAAATGTTTCGCACAATTCAAACCCAGTCATGATTAAAATAAAAAGCACTTGTCAGCAGAGTAGAAGTGAAAGGGGACACCGTCGGCTGGATAAGGGGCGTCTGCGAGATGCTTACAGGAAACGCCCCACTGGAGGGGGAAAGGCAAGTCCCTTTGCGGTTGGTGGAAGGCAGGTCGCTCTCGCCACTTCTTGTCGACTCGTGGCGTTGGCCTTTAGCCAGCGCGTTAAGGGAAGAAGAAATAAAGACACCGAGACCAGAACAAAGGTAAGGCAGTCAGTATTGCCAGAAAACGTGAAAACGTGCTTGACGTCACCGGTCATCAGGGAAATGCAAACTGAACCATGATGATGGGTCACGCCACACACGTGGGACAGTAGAAAAGTAAAAACGGTCGATACCAAGAGTCGGCAAGGCCAAGGAGCCGCTGGCGGTCTCCACGCTGCCGGCGGTGGGCCCAAGTGGTGGGCTCGCTCTGGGGAACTGCTTGGTAGATTCCTGCCAAGTCCAACCCACACCCCTGCCCAGCGACCCCACAGTTTCTCTCCTGGGTTTTCACTCAAAAGCAACAGACACAGACACAAGTGTTCACAAGTCTTGTCCATCCCAGCCCCAAACCGGAGACCCCCGAACGTCCAGCCACAGGTGAATGGGTTTGCAAATGGGGTTTGCGCCTTCAAGGGAATTGTACTGTGCAGTGAAAAGGAACACGTTCTCGATTCACCTAAGAACGTGGGTGACACTCAAAGACACCCTGAAAGAGGTAGGCTGGACACAAAGGCGGCCGTTCTGTGGCTCCACGGACAAGGGGCCCTGAAGCAGGTGACGGCAGCGCTGGCGGAGCAGAGTCTGCGGGGCAGGGCGCGATGGCGGGGCACGGGGGGCCTGCCGGGCTGGAGGGGCAGACCCACACTTGGGTCTCGGTGGCGGCTACACAGGCACGTGCGGCTGTCCAGCCTCCCTGAGCTGTACACTGGCCGGAATGCTGTTAACCAAACGGAGAGGGACCGACCACGAAGGGGACGGGACCGTGTCTCAGAAACCGGAAGAGGCTGTGCCGAGACCGGCGGTGACGAGGCCACGGAGTCTGAATGCCACTGAGGGCCTAGAAAATAGCACAACTGCTTCAGTGCGACCCACCCCCCCGCACCCCCAGATTGTGGCCTCCTCTTCCACACAAGATTCACGGCGACGGGAGGTGCGGACTCAGTGAGTGAACCAGTATGTCCGGAGGGGGAGAAAGGACGCGCTACAGGGAGCAGTGAGGCCCTGTTCCCCCGGGCGGGAGATCTCTGGGCCTCTGAGCCCCGGTGAGGGCAGAGCCCAGCCCGTGGGGACTGGGGACGGGCACAAAGTAAAGGGCCTTCCTTGCTCGTCTGCCCCGTCCTCTGCGCCCCACCATGGGAATGTGCCTTTGGGTGCAGCCAAAGGCAGCCAGCATTGCAGTCAGAAAGCGCTGCTGCTGATACCCTGAGCCAGTGTGACCTGGTCAGGGGACCTGTGACCTGTCCACACCCCAGAGAGGAAGGGGTGGCCCTGCAGGGTGGGGCAGAGCCAGGAACCCCTGCAAAACCCTCACCTGGCCCACCTGCCCCTCCAGCTGCTCCAGCTGCTGCTCAGCCCACCCCAGCCACTCCTGGGCGCCCGCCCGCTCCCGCCGCAGTACCCGCTCCTGCTCCCGCAGCTGCTCCCACTCCTGTTGCGGCGGCCCGGGGTGGGGGTGGGAGGGGTCAGCGTCCAGACCATGCCCCACGCCCCCCACGGGCAGACCACACCTCCCCTCCTGCCCTGGTGGCCAGGCTGGTCCGGCTCCCTGTCCCTGTGTGGGCCCTTCCCCCCATAACCTGTGCTCAGTCTGGGGACGGAAAAGGCGGGGGGTGGTGATGGCTGCCAGGAGGGCTCTGGGCTCAGAGTCCAGAGCTGGGACTGAGTCCCATGGCCGCCCGGGCTCTCGTCTCACCTGCAGGACCTGGTGGGTCATGGTGCTTTTGTCCTGAGCCAGACCCTCCATCAGGGCAGCCATCTTGGCCAGGGAGTCTCTCTGCTGAACCCCCTCTGACTTTAGCCGGGTCACAAGCGACTCCAGGTCAGCATTGTCGGACTCGGCCTAGGGTGGGGGGAGGGCAGTGGTCACTCTGAGGGGGACGCCAGAAGGGACTTTCAGGTTCACAGGCAGAGCCTTCTCTCAGGCAGAGGAGCTGTTGGTGCCGGGGAGGGAGGGAGCCCCCTGTCGTGGAGGTATGCAAGCTGGAGGTCTGGGTGGGATGGGGGACGGGGTCCCACAGTGGGGATGCTTCAGGGATAGACAGAAGCCCACCGGGCACTGAGGCTGCAGCCGGGGAGATGACAGGGTGGCCTGGTGGCTGGGAAGCACGTAGGGGTGGGAGGAAGTGGGCCTGCAGGGTTACCCTGGCCAGGGCGCCGCGCAGGGCCGCCCTCTCGCCCTCCAGAATGTCCCTCTGCGGTCGGGCAGTGGCCAGCACCTCCCGGGCTGACACCAGCTCCTTCTTGAGCCCGGAGACCTTCTCTTCCAGCAGCTCCAGGCGCCCTTGGCTGAGATCCCCAGGCCAGAGACAGGGGTGTGAGGTTAGTGAGGGCCGGGCAGGCCACCTCACGGGGCCCAGGGGGCAGGGTGGCCACCCGCCACTCCCTCCAAGCCCAGGGAGCCCCAGAGGAGCCCGGGATCACCCGGGAGGCCTGAACTTGGTGAGTCCACAGGGCGGCACCCAAACCAGGACCCCATTTTCTGGCTGGGGGCGAGGTTCTGTCTCCTGGGTGAACTCGCCTGGGTGAGGCGTGTGGCGCCCTCCTGGGGCACCCCTTCTCCTGGGCCTGGGGGGCGGGCTTGCTGAGGCAGGCCCCGGGCAGGCGTCGGTCGGGTGTCAGGGCAATGGTCCAGCCGGGGGTGGGGTGGGGGGCGCCGCGGCTGGAGAGCCTGTGCCCCGCTGCCCGAGGCCAGGCTGCTAAGGGGCCCCTCTGTGGCCCGCGGGTGGCAGGGCCGTGCCCCACCCACCTGGTCTCCAGCGCCTCCTGCTGCTGCGCCCAGAGCAGGAGGCGTCGCTGCAGCTCGGCGTTCTCGGCCTCCAGCCTCCGCGTGTCCGCGTCCCAGACGTCCGCCCGGCCTCTCAGCTCCTGCACCTCCACCTCCAGAGCCTTCTTTTCTCTGGGGGCAGGGAGAGCGAGGCTGGGGCGGCACTCGGGGGGCGGGCAGGGCCGTGTGGGCGCCAGGCGTGGGGGCTGCTGGGGGCAGGAGCGCAGGGAAGCGCGCGGAGGGCAAGGCAGGTCTAACCGCCTTCAGCCCCGGGCCAGCCTGCAAGGTGGGGTGGCCAGCGGGCTTGTCCCCTCCTGGTGGCCCTGAGGGAGCCCTTACAACCGGAGACCCGCTGCCCCTGGTGCTTCCCTGTGCTCAGCCCTCTGCCACCCGCAGGCCCGGCTCGGCCAATGCCGTAGGACTGGCTGGAAGGGATGCCTCCCCACTGGTGCCCTCCCCTGCTCCACATCCGTGTGTTCTGCTCGCCTGTCCTGACGGGGGCGCCCCGGACGCTCCAGGTCCAGCCCCCTGTGGAAGCTGAGCTGGGCGCTGGCGCACTCAGTGTCCTTGCCGCGCGTCACCCATCAGCCCGGGACCTGAATGTCAGCAGCTCCCTCTGGGGCCTTGGCCGCTGAGGCCCCCATTCCCCAACGGCCCCTTGAATCTGGCCCTCCTCCCCCACCCCAGGCCTGCCCACCTGTCCCTCGGACGCCACAGCTACTCCCCTTGGCAGCCAGACTGGTCCTTCCAGCCACGGGCGCCCCTGCTAACAGCTCTCTTGCCGCCCCGCCGCCCTCCCACTTTGGCACGATGGTGTGACCTGTGCCCTCCTCGCCCTGCACACAGCACCCCCCCGCCTCTCTCCCGTCTGCCCCGCAAAGGCCCTTCCCGCCTCCAGAGGAGCCCCTGGTCCCTCTGCTCCCCCGCCTGGGGCCCTGGCCATCACCTGGCCCCTCCCGGTGCACCTCTCAAGGTGGAACCGGGACTAACTTTTCCTCGGACCTCCTGTCCCAGCACTGAACGCACTGTTAGGCTGCCAGTCCGGACACCCGGGGTGAGCACGGGGTCTGCTCCCACCCCTACTCCTGCAGGCCCCTCCGCCCCCGGCCCCTCCGCGCCCCAGGCCCGGGCACGTCACGCCAGGCCTAGGTCGGCTCCCACGTCCCGCTCAGGCAGAGTATGGGGGTTGGGGAAGCCCCACTGAGCCTCTCAGGACTGCAAGTCTGGGGGACTCCTGTCCCCTACCCCCACCCCCACTAACCCCAGGACACCAAGACATGCACACAAGTGTCCAGAGAGCTGCAATGCCTATGGCACCATGGCCACCAGGCCACAGGACACACCAGGAGAGCACGTGGGCCACCCCAGTGGACAGCACGGAAGGGGGTGGGGGCTGTGTGGGCCGTTTCTAAAGGATGGAGAAGCCCCCAAGGAGTCCTGGGGGCCGGGGGAGGAGGGAGACACAGCCTAGCCCTGGACGGGGGTCACGGACACGGGGCGGCACGGAGAGCATGGGAGGCAGCGGACGGGGGTGGGGAGGTGAGTCCTGGGCAGACGCAGCCCAGCCAGCGCAGGTGGGGGAACAGGGCTGGTGCTGGCTGCTGGGGTGGGGGCGGGGGGTTGGGGGATGAGGGCTCTGTCTGGGAGTGGGAGGCATGGCCCTCTTTCTGGGGCCGAGACTGCCCGCCCCGCCCTCCCCGCCGTGAGCCACCTTCCCAGGAGCTCTCTGGCCTCCCTGCAGCGCTGCATCTCCTGCCGCTGCGCCTCCAGCTGGCCCAGGAGGCCCTCGTGCTCCCGCTCCCGCTCCCGCAGGGCCCTCCGCAAGGCCCGCAGCTCCTGCTGCCTCTCCGACAGCCGCTCCTGGAGCCAGGCCGCCGCCTCCTGGGAAGACTCAAGCCGTGCACGCAGCTCCTGCTCGGTGGGGAGTGGCATGAGCCCCTCTGGCCCATGACCGCAGACCCCCCAGGAAGGACACAGTGGGTGGAGCCCCCTTCCAGGACTTTGGGGCTCAGGGGCAGGCCGTGTGGCAGCACCTGTCAGCCCCACCGGTGTCACGCCCCCGTGGGAACCAGGACGCAGCTCTGCGTAGCCGCCCACCTGCTCAATGACGGCCTGCACAGCCCGCAGCGCGGGGTCCGGGGCAGCCGGGGTGCGGGCCCGCGGTGGGGACGGGCCCCACTGAGGGGACGTGGTGCGTGTGGGGCTCCTCAGTCGACCTGGTGCCACTTCCCCGTCAGTGCTGCGGCTCTGCGCCAGCACCGGGGACCCTGAGTCCGCCTGGGCCACCTGCACAGTGAGGGGACAGCGCTCGGGGCTGTGCCCTACGGGAACTTCCTGGGTTAACCCGTGGGTCGGCTGGGGCCCCGGGGCAGAGACAGGCCTCTGCGATGATGCTCAAGATGTGCCGCGGGGACTCCACTTGGTCCTCCAAGTCGTCCACTGCCAGCCGGCCTCCGCGGCGCCAGGATTCCTGCGGCAGGCGGGGCCCTCGGCAGGGCAGCAGGCGCCCCCACCCCAGAGCCGCCCCTTCCCAGCCCCGCGCACCAGCATCTGAACATCCAGCCTGAGGGAAGAGATGGTTCTGTCCTTCTCCGAGTTTTGCTCCGTGAGCTTCTCCACCAGCAGTGACTGCTCCGAGAGCCTGCAGGAAAGCCGGGGGGGCAGCGGCCCGAGCGGTCAGCGCGGAGCACAGGCCCAGGGCACGGCGGGCGCTGAGGACGCCCCGGCTGGGTCCAGGCTCCTCCTGGGTGTGGGCTGGGGGCACCGGCTACGTCTGTCTCAGTGGGCCTCAGTCTCTGGTCTGATCGGAAGCCTTTCTCCTACTCTAGAGCCTTCCATGGCTCCCACTGTCCTGGGAATAAACTGCAAAGCCCAACCAAGGTCGGCATCCAAGGTCCCCGTGCCGATGCTGACTCAGCTCCCCCGCCTCAGGGCCGGGGTGCCCGAGGTCCTGCCTGTCCCTGGGAGCCAGCAGGTGCGGCCCTCACTCCGGGCCTTTGCCACCACGCTTCTAACAGTGGTGACGGCGCTGGGGTCCCTTCCTTCCCAGAACGCCCTTCTTCTCAGAGACCCTGGCTCCCCCGTGGCACCTGGGTCTCCCTTCCCGTGGCCCCAGAAAACTGCCCAGGCCCGGGGTACCGCCTCTGCAGGACACACTGGGCTCCCCTGCACCCCATGTTCTCCCGGGCCCAGCCTCTCCGCCTGACGAGGCGTCTGTGGACACGTGACCCCTGGGCCCCCAGGTTCTGTGGAGTCACGCCCTGTGGTCTTCAGCGGGGAGCTGTCTCCCGTACTCTGCTGAAGAACAGAGACTTCAAGCCGCAGACGCGGGTTCTGCACACAGAGCCTGCCACGTGTCCCCTCCCGACCCGTCTGCTTCTTAGTTGACTCCAAGGCAGAGCCCGCCCCCAAAGGATGTGCTGTGGGGCCCGAAAACTCCACTTCTGGGAGCCGGCCACAAGGACAGTCCACGTGCCCACGGCAGAGCGCACGGAGACTCTCCAAGCTGGGAGCTCTAACTGTGGCCTCCAAGAATGGGGTTGGGGCACGTCTGTCAGCCTGTGGGACTGTCCTGTGACCACTGGAATGATGGCTGCCCACCGCTTGGAACCCCAGTTGCTGGGCAGACAGGAAGGGGGCGCTCGGTGCCCCTCAACCTCCCCTGCACAATCGCCGGCTCTGGCACGCACCTGGCCTGCAGCGCCGCCTTCTCTGCGTCCCAGCGGCCCTGCAGGCGCAGCACCTCCCGCACTTTGTCTTGCAGCTGCTGCTCCAGGGCGCCCGCCTCGCTGCCGGCCGACAGCCGCAGGCTGGAGTCGAGGGTCAGGCAGGCCGTGTGCAGGCGCCAGGCTGTCCTGGCCACGTCCGCTCGCATGTCAGCGAGGCCCCTGGGGACCAAGGCACCCCAGCTAAGCCTCAGGACCAGTTGCGGGCTCGGGGCCCAGGAGGGGCCACGCTGGCTGGGCAGGGCAGGGCAGGGTCTGGTCACATGGGTCCTGCTCTTGGCCTTTGGCAGACCCCCTCCCCCCCCTCAGGAGAGGCCCCCACCACGTGCTATCGACTGTCCCCACGTCACAGCTGGAAGGGGCGGGAGGAGGCTGGGCAAGACCACAGAGTACGTGGATCCTCTGGGCCCAGCTTCCCCGTGTGCAAACGGGGTGCTGATAGGTGCTCAGTCACCCAGGACAGAGCCAAGAGGCGCCCAGGAGCTACACACCGGGCTCTTCCCTCCTCTCACCGCTGCCCTGCACCCTTGCCTCCCTCCCCCTGCCCGCGCTGCCCTCCAGCCCCAACCTCTGCTCCCACGGGGCCCACCCGAGGCCCCGCAGGGCCGGGAAGGGGCTTGTGAGCAGAGCAGCTGCGACCACGGGAGCCGCTTACAGGGCCCCACGCCGCGGCTGCCGTCAGACGCCCCCGCCCCCCGCCCCGATGGGCGGCTGGCTCACCTCTCCGCAGCGGACCGCAGCTTGGCCAGGGGCTCTCGGAGCGCTGTCACCTGTCTCCACAGGAGGAGGAGGTCCCGGGGCTGCTCCCCGAGGCGCAAGCGCTGCCGGGTCTGAGAGGAAGGGGCCTGGGACGTGAGGAGCCCTGCGAGCCCTTCCCTCTCCCGGTGGCCACCGGGTCCGACCCTCCCCCAACTCCAACCTGCAGTCCAATGGTCTGCCGCCCACGACGGGAGGCCCTCCTGCAGCCCTCTGCCTGGCCCCAGCCCTTCTCCAGGACAGCTCCCACCATGGGAGGCCTCCCGAGACTCCAGGTGTGTGGCCTGGCCCTGGGGGCGCTCTGACCTCCGGAAGGACTTAGGATTTTAGAAAACTGACCAGCCAAGGCTTCGGGCCCTGCTGCCCTGGCCAGGGGCGGGGAGGGGGCACCGCTGCGGTCTGACCAGGAGGCGACCTCCGGAGACCTGCTGTCTCCGGAGCCGGTGGGCCTGCCGGAGCCAGGACCCCGGCCTATCCCTGCTTTCCGGACATGGCCTCTGGGTCCAGTCCTCCTTCTCTCCATGAGTGGGGTCTCCCCACCCTGGGGTCCCCTACGCCGCACGCCATGGCCAGGCCAAGTGGGGGACCTGGTGAGGCAGGAGGTCAGCTCCACCCCCATCTGGGTCCCTGCGGTCCACTCCCCACCCCCAGCAGCCATGGCACCAAACAGGTGTCCCCGCCAGTGGGCAGAGGCAGAGGGAGCACCTGTCCCTGTGTCCAGCGCCGAGCCTCCCTCAGCTCCAGCCGGGCCCGCAGGCGGAGCACGCTGCCCGTGGTCCTGGCCAGCTCGCCGGCCAGCGCGTCGTTGGCCTTCTTCATGTGCTCCAGCTGTTCCCTGAGAAGCGTGTTCACCTGGGAGAGGCCGGTGCTCCTGGCCGGGCGGGAACCACAGTGGTGTGGCGTGGTGTGGCGTGGTGTGGCGTGGGCAGTGGCTCCACTCAGAGGAGCTCTGATACCCAGCCGACACCAGCTCAGCACGTAGCCCCCTGCCTGCCCTACACAGCACATCTGCGGTGGGTCCCCAAGGGCCCCCAAGCCAGGTCCAGCATCTGGGTGCCACCCGGCCCCTCCTCTCCCTCTCTGAGCCCTCCTGGCTCTGCCTCTACAACTGTAGCGGGCTCTCCAGCCCTGGGTGCAGGGGGAACCCCGAGAGAAGCAAGAGGAGCTAGGCTCAGCGGGAGGTGTGTCCCTGCGGTGGGGCGGGTGGGGACGGGGGGGACAGGGAGGGCCAGTCCCCCCACCGTGGCCTGGGGACCTTCTCCACTGCGTGTGGCTGTACTCAGGGACACTGAACCCCTCGAGTTGGGGTGACCTGCCCTCCAGAGCCAGCACCCCCTGCTGGGCTGCAAGGCCACAGCCACACAGTCTCAGCTCCTGGAGCGTGAGTCTGCACGTGGGTTGCACCACCCCCGCCGGAAAGCACTGGATTTCAAATGGCTTCCCAGCACTCTCCTCCGCTTCCAGTCCCCAAGGATGGCCGCCTGCAGGAGGGGGAACCTCCCCGGGGCTGCGGGTGGTGCCGGGCAGAGAGCAGGAGGGGCACCCCGCCCTCCTGGGGCCGCCTCCTGGGGCTGGGGGTCAGGGGGCTCAGGGACTGCTGTCACACGTGCTCCCTATGGGGCACAAATGAGCCAGTGACCCTGAAGTCAGAGCAGCTCGAGGCCAGAGAGGCCTGGGAGCCCTGGCTGGGGCACAGAGAAGTGTGGGCTCGAGGGCAGCACCACGGGCGCCTGGGACGGGCTGGGCCACCCAGAGCTGCAGTCCACTCAGGGGCCAGAGCTCCAGCCTCAGTAGCAGAGCAGGGCCCGGGAGCCCCTGACGGCTGGTGAGACCTACCCACGAGGCCCAAGGCCACGCCAGGTTGGTCCCTGCTCCCCGCCTGCTCTACACCTCCTTCCCCTGCCCGGTCCCCTGCCCGCCCTGGCCCCGAAGCCTGTAGCTGCCCTCCACAGGCAAGTTCGGCTTAGAGCCGCTTCGGGAAGAGGATGGCCCACAGCCCCAAGGCACTGTGCGGCCCGCCGCCTCTCGGGATGACCGCAGAGCTCCCTGCGCCCTGACTGCTGCATCCCCGGCCTCACCTCTGCTCCGCAGCCTCCAAGCGGCCCAGGACCTCCTCCAGGTCCGTGCTGTGCTCCAGCTCTGACCTCCGCAGCCGAGCCTCCGTGGTCTCCAGCCGGGCCTGCAGCTGGAGGGGAGCGTGAGCCACCAGGTGGAAGATGGGGCTCCCCTGGGCTCCCAGCAGGGCCGGGGTCAGGCTGCGGCTGGAGAAGCTCAGGCCCCTCCCCACGATGGGTCAGAGGGGTGAGCGTCCACACCCTGCCCGTAGGCCACGGGTGTGCGGCCAGCTTAGGAGGGGGCCTTGAGGGCCTGGACTGGCCACGTAAGGGGCAGGACAGCCCGCTGCAGAGCAGGCCTGAGGTCACCCCCGTGAGAGCGTGTGAGTGAGGGGTGCCGCCTCCAGCTGCCCTCCGGCCTCTGCTCGCACCATTGCCCTGTCCCGCGGGTGGGTGGGACCACACCCACGTGTGGGCCAGGCCTGCCCCAGAGCTGAGCAGACGGGGACCCTGGGGCTCTGAGAGGGAAAGGGGGGCTGGCCCCCCGAGACGTGCTGACTCAGAGCACACTCTGGGGTACCGGAGAGGGGACTAGGACCTTGAAGGCAGGCTGGTGGGGACTGAGAGACAGGAAGGTCAGGAGAGCTGGAGGCTACATCTGTGGCCCCACTGGGGACACGGGGACCTGAGGGTTGGTGTGCGAGGAGCTGTGTCCCCTCCTCAGCCACCAGAGGGAGGAGAGAGGAGGGGACGGAGGTCCCAGATGGATCCAGGGGCCGGGGGCAGGGGCTGCCACCAGGGCTGGGGACACCAGGAAGAGGTCAGGCTGGCCACCCTGCTTGCCAGGGGCACCTGGGGGAGACTCAGCCTGTGCCGGCGCCGTACCAGGGAGGCGGGCGTGTGCTGAGCCCCCGGCTCTGCGAGTTCGGGTCTGACTCACGAGGGTTACTGATCTGTCCGCAGAATTCCTGCGGCATCTGTTCCCATCGGCCTGTTCCCAACATCTCCCCACCCTGTGCTAGGAACACCCCCCACCCCCCTGGCCCGCGGGCTGCCGCCGCCCCGGGAGGGCAGGGAGCTCGCTGTGTACTCTCTGGGCCCTCCAGGCCTGGCCCCCAGGGAAGGACCCTCGCCTCACAGTCCTGCCCCCGGCCTGGGGGGGGGGTGTCGGCAACCCTGAGAATGGCTGTCCCCAGTGTAGGGGTTGGGGCAGAGGGCCCCCAACCCTGGACCGTCAGGCACTGGTCACTGGGGGTGGTCTCAGCCCGGGGGAGCTCTGGCCCACTCTGAGCCTCTGTTTCCTCATCTGGAAAGTGGGGTCACCTCCCCTGCCACACAGAGCGAGGGGGCTGTGGAGGCAGCAAGGGCAGAAGCCGGGCTGGCCCAGCAGGGCCTCTGAGCCCCCCGCACCGCAGGCTGGGTCCCCCGTGCCCAGTCCTGCCTCCGGGCAGACATGGGACAGAGGCTTTGAGCAGTTTCTTCAGCTCTCTGCCTCGGTCTCCCCACACACACAACGGGGGACCTTCCCCGCCCACACTTGGTGACCACACAGGCCTCTTGCCACAGCTTGCCCATCACCCCGGGAGGCACAGGGGACGGAGGACCCAGGGCCTAGGGTCACAGCTGTTCCTCTGCTGCCGGGAAGGGGTGGGGGCTGGGGACTGAGCCAATTCTCCGCGAGCTGGGTCTGCGGGTGGGTGGGGCCGAGTCCTCAGCGTGACTTCAAGGGCTCAGCCCCTCCTGTTTGTCTGTCGCCCGCCTTGGGTGGGGCGCCGATGCCGGGCTCACCTGGGCTCGGCGCCATACCAACGGTCAGGGCTGACCGACCAGGCGGCCTCGCGGGGCCCCTGGGCAGACGGCACGAGTCAGCGCCTTTGCTGGGCTGTGAGCCCGAGGTAGCCTGGCGCCTGCCCTGCCCTCACCTTCCACTTCCAGCCTCAGTTTCCCCGTCGTCACCAGGGGCGGGACTGCAGTGGCTGACGCATCTCCTAAGACTTGCTGAGGGTCCCACGGGTCCAACCGCCAGTCCCAGCGGGCGGCGCCTCACCCTGGGCCACGCTGCCCCACTCTGGCCTGCCGCAGCCCACCGCGCACACCTACCCGCTCACTGACCGCGTGGTACCTGCCGGCCAGCTCATCCCGCTCGGTGCCCACCTGGGCCAGCAGGCCCTCCAGCCGGACCAGCTGCTGCTGAAGCAGCTGGCTCTCTTCCTGCCCAGTCACCTGGGTGGCCGGCTCCTGCACCCCTGCAGACACGGCACATGGTCGGTCTGGGGACAGCGCAGCCCCCCTCAGCCACAGCACCCTGCCCCCATGGCGGCACCGCGGCCACTCTGACCCTGGGGCCGGGCGTGCAGGTGGGCCTCACGCTGAGGGCCTGGCCTGCGCCCTGGTCGGTGGGCCGCCTCCAGCCTCCCCATCGTTTATCGACATCTTTACCCCATACAGCCCACACCCAGGGGGAGCCCCAAACCGATGACAGAGAAGTGGGGGCGCTTCCACCCTGGGAGCAGTGGGAGCTGCTGATTCACGATCACCGGCTTCCCCACTCCCCCGGAATGAGGGGCTTTCAAGCCACACCTGGGGTTTCTCTGTTCTTAGCACGCGGCAAGCTCCCCGTCTGCTCAGGGGCGGGGCGGGCCCTCAATACCCAAGGGACCCCGGACCCACACATTGGGATGTTGGACTGGTTCGGAGTTGAGTGCACCCTGGGGCCAGGTGCTCCGCGGCTGGTGGCCTGGAGGCAGGAACCCAGCCTCTGGGCCAGTTCCTCAGCTGCTGAGCCTGACAGCGTGGAGGCACCTCGAGGGGCCTGCAGGGCTTGGTGAGCAAGGTTTTGGGGTGGGCGCGGGGGGCTGGTCAGCATCTGTGTTTCCTGAGCGTCGACCATAAGGGTTTCCACTCATCAAATGAGAAACAAATGTGGATGAAATCAAGACTGGAGATCACAAACGTGTCACAAACACAAATAAATGGCTCAGGAAGGTCCCCGTGGCCTGGCGGCAAGGACACTGTGGATGTGGCCACACGGCCCCTAGGCCACCACGTGGGAGGTCGTGGTTCTGTGGCCCTTCACACTGGACGACGGCAGCCCAGCGGGGGCCGGTCGGGGCGCGTGGGGGCTCGACTCTCTGAGGCTGGACTCCAGCTGGTGGCTGGGCAGCTCCCCTGGTGCCTCCCCACCCTCGCCGCCTCCTTTCACCTTGGGGCGGCTCCTCGCCAAGGTTGCTGGCCACGATCTCACGGATGCGGGCAGGCAGGGGGGTGGGAGAGGCCCGCCAGCCTCCCCCACGCACGGTCAGCGCCCGGTCTTCTCTGCTGGCTGTGGGACTCAGGACGGTGTCCTCCAGCTTCTGAAAAACACCCAGTTGGAGACACCTGGGGCTGTCAGGCCCCCAACAGCTGCTGGGCACCCCCATGTGAACCCAGTGGAGCTAGTGGGGCGGGAGGGGCAGCAAAATGCCCCAGAGAGGACTAGGCAGGGCTGAGGTCACGCAAGACACGTGCTTGGTCTCCCCCGCCCCGTGCCTTGGTCTCCCCCTGTACCTTGGTTCCCTGACCTGTGCTGTGCGGTGGGTGGCGCCCTGCCTGTCTAGGCAGCATGTGTCACACCAGTGAGGAAGTATGGGGAAGGGCCGGTCCAAAGACACCTAGCCTAGGTCCTAAACACGCCCTGCCCTTTGGCACTGCTCCTCCTCTGAAGGGCGGGGCTGGGCCCTCACACCTGTTCAGGGATGCTGGGAGGCAGGGGCCCTCGCCCCCGGTCCTCAGGAGCCCCCCTCCCACCCGCCTGCAGCAGGCAGTCTCTCGGTTCCCACAGGGGGCTGTGGGGCGGGGGCAGGCAACTGGCATCGGGACAGAGGTTCCACCCCGTCCCCTTCAGAGCAAGGCCAGCGGGGTGGGCACCTGTGGCCCCAGGAAGGCAAGGCCGTGGCAGGAGAGGGCGGTGGTCCCTCCTAGCCTCGGGAACAGCCGACCTGCCTTGGAAGAGGTCGTAGACTGGGACCCGGCAGGGAATTCGGGTCTTGGGGGGGTTCCCTGGTTCTGAGCTGACCCTTTGCCTTGGCCTGGGGACTTCTTGCTCCCTCGGGAGGGCCTGGCCCGGGGATACCCCTTTTTTCTGGGTCTAACTGTGCTGCTGACTGTGGGGAGGGCCATCAGGGGCCTGTGAACAAGGAGTGGGGGCAGCAGTCATTTCAAACCAGCAGGAAACCTCTGGACTGGAGCAGGCGGGGCCAGATAAGGTTGCCCAGGAGGGGGACAGGGCTCAGCGCCCGCCCTACCGCATTCAGGATGTCCGGAGGATTCCCAGGGCCTCTGGGGATGGATGTCCAATCCTGGGGACTCCACGGTGGCAAACCATGGTCCTGCTGTCACCCCCCATCCAAGTCGCAGACTTACCAAACTTGCCACCGTGTGCCCAGGCGCCCCCTCCCCTGGGACGCCCCTCCCTGTGGCCCTCAGAGCCACATCGTGCTCCCCCCACCCGGTGACTCCCCACATCTTCCTGCCAGCTCACGGGCCTGGGAAGCGACCACTGGGCTGCCTCCCCTGGCCTGTCCTCTGTCCTCTGATGCCCTCCCAGTTTTTCCTGGACCTCCTCTCCTGTCTAGACCCCCTGCTGGGCCCTGGCCCTCCCCCTGACCAGGGGGCCAGCAGGGAGCAGAGGCTTCCTGCTGGCCCTGCCCCACTCCCACCGGGTCCCTTCTTTCTGAGACCCCGGCCTGGGGTCTTCCACGCGCATCCACCTCCACCAGGACAAGAAGGCCACTGTCCCCCGAACCCGGCCGCTGCATGGCACCTGGGGAGGCCCGCTCTGGTCCCCGACAGCAGCCCAGGGTGGGCCGTCCTGGACAGGGGTCTCGGACTGCGTCCCGCGGCCACAGCGGTGACAGCCCTGGTTCCTGCCCCCCGGAGCCCGGCCCTGCGGAGTGTGAACGTCCGTCCCGTCCCCGTGAAGGTCCTGGGGAGTGGCCCTCACTCAGCATCCCCCCCAGAATCCCCTGGGGCCCTAGCCCGGGTCCGGGTGGGCGGCAGCGGCCGTCACTGCGGGGCCGCAGGGGGCTCCTGCTCCTCCGGGCCGAGGAAGACGCCGTGCCGAGGGCACCACCGCCCCCGCGGCCCCGGGCGGGAAGGCGGGGCGGGGCTCAGCCGCCGCCCGCCCAGAGCCCGGGACGCGCACCGGCGCAGCTGCGGCCCGGCGGGCGGCGAGCGCTGCCCGGACCCGCGGGGCGGGCGCTCTCGTCCAGGAAGCCTCCCTCCCAGGCCAGGAAGGCCCTGGCCCCCCGCCCGCACCCCTAGGCTCCCCCGGCGCCCGCGGCGCCACCCGTAACGGGAAAGCGGCAGCGCGGCCCGAGCTTGACTCATTCCTGCGTGCACAGAGGGTCGCTTATTAGCCGAGGCGTCCCCGGAGGCGCGGGGGCCTAATGGGTTCCAGCTGTGGCCGGGTGCCTGCGACGGGCCGCGGCCCAGCTGGAGCCGACGGGGAGCGGCGGGGGCGGCGCGGCGGGGGCGCTCAGCCCCCCTTCCGGTCCCCGGCCCGCGGGGCGAGGCGCTCCGCCCCCGCGGCCACAGCGGAGCAGGGAGAGGCCGGGGGCGGGGCCGGGGCGGGGCGATGGGCGGGGCGATGGGCGGGGCGGGGGCGGGGCCGGAGCGGGCGGAGCGCGGGGCGTTGGGTCTGGGGCCCCCCGGGCCTGCGCGGGACTTGCCTCGGACGCCCCGCGGGCCGCCCTTTCCCGGCCGGCTGGAGCCCGGCCCCGCGGGCTCACAGTCCCCACTCGGGCGGGCTGCCTCCTGCGCTCGGCGGGCGGGCGGGGGCCCCGCTTCCAGGCCGCTCGCTTTCCGACCGGGCCTAGAGGTTGGGCGTCCGCGGCGCGGGCAGCTCTCCGGGAGGCTCCTAGGAGCCCCACGGTCTCCTGAGTCGGCCGGAGGGGGCGCCGAGCTGGACTCCGCTTCCCCAAAGAGCCCGACTCACGGCTGGGCCCGGCCACGTCCTTCCTCCTCGCCTCAGCGCCCTCCTCCGCTAACCTGCGCTCTAGACGCAGCGCGGTCACCGCTTTGCGGCCACCTGGTGGGCAAGGACCAGGAGGGACACACCGGCCCCAGAGGGGGTCCGAGTGTGACCGGTGGGGCAGCCACCCCTGCAGCACCCGCCCCTTCGTCGTGGCCGTGGGTGGGGGGAGCGCCACCCGGAGGAGTGTCGAGCCCACCCCGCGTCAGAGCCGGACTCCTGTAAGAGACGTGGGCTCGTGCCCTGCGGGGCCGTGTGTGTGCCACCTGCCCGCAGCCTCCTCGAAGTCTCATGTGTGACAATGTGTGTGCGGGATGAGGGAGGGTGTCCCAGCGCACCACATCCGATGGAGAGTGGCGTGGGTCCCTGGGACACCCCCTGGGGGCGGGAGGAGGCTGGGGAGCAGGCAGGTGGGCCTGTAGGTAAGAAGCGGGATCACACAGTCAGAGCGGTCCGGCCCTCTCCCCTTCCTGGTGACCAGCATCGGAGCCCCGATGGCTCTCCCTGAACCTCCAGGCTGCTAGGGGCGCAGGGAGAGACAGCTGATGGCCTGGTCCCCAAGCCAGAGGAGGACGGATTCGGAAAGGGACCCAGTGACTTACGGACAGGAAGATGAGGCCCCCCTACACCCAAACCCAAATTGCGGAGACCCCTGGGTGACCCCGGGAGCGGTGGTGTCCAGGGGACGACCGGCTTAGCCAGGCGCCGCGAAGTCGCAGCGGGGAGGCCGGCCTGAGCCTCCGCGCTGGGAGGGCGTGTCCAGCAGCGACACCGCGTGGCTGCCGGTGTGGCTGCAGGAGGCTGCGCCTGCGGGGCCCGGGGGGATGAGGCCCAGCTGGCCCCGTGGAAGGGGAACCCCTCGGAACGCGTCCGCGCAGAGCGGCGGGACACGCGCCACGCAGGGTCTCTCAGCAGACATTTTCCTTTCCATTACCTTGACCCAAAAGGGCAACTTCTGGCCTCCACGTTCAGGGTGAGGAGGTTGGGGACGTGTCCAAGGCCGCCCTCTCACAAGTGACAATGTTAAGCCTGGGGTTCTGCTTGCGGGCCCCCAAATGCCCTAGATGGAGGTTACGGCGCCGGCGCCCTCCCAGGGGCCAGGGATCAGGATCCAGCAAGCACGTTGGCCTCAGCCATCCTCCCCCGGATGGCACCCCTGAGCCCAGGCAGCAGATCGCGGCAGCCTCAGGCCCACACCTGCCACCACTCGCCTCCTTCCTCTGTCTCTGCCCGCTCAGATGCTCTGAGCCTTTCCACAGCGGCCCACCCACAGGCCTCCCTGCACGCCCAAGGTGGCGGCTCTGGCCCTCACCTGGGGCGGCGGAGGGGGGTGTCACAGCTTGAGGAACGCATCCCAGGGCACGGCCTCCAGCCAAGTCCAGCCATCGGACTTCTGCTTGCCATCCTCCGGCAGCTCGGCTGCGGCAGAGAGGGCCCCGGGCGGAGGCGGCCGCCTGCCGGGTTCCATTTCCTTAAGAGAGAGAGCTGCTCTGTGTCTGGGGTAGCCCCCGGCCCCGCCACATCATGCCTCAGCCCTGCTCAGTTTAGGTCTCTCACTGCGACCTGGAGCCCTGGGGCAGGGTCCTGCTTCTTGTGGGGGCAGTTTCATCCTCGACTAAAAATAAAGGAGCGATCCGGGCCGGGCACTGGGCACAAGGGAGACAACTTCTCCTTCACCTCGGGCCGCCAGCCCATCCCCCAGCATGACTGACGCTTGGCACGCAACCAGCCCAGATGGGTCACTACACGAATGACTGAAGACCCAGCCCAAGTTATGTGTCACCGACTACGAAATGATTCATATCAGGGAACACAGGGGAGGGCGGGCGACAGCCCTGCTGATCACGTTTACTCCTGCGTTGCCAGTGCCACTCAGGCTTCCGGAAGAGGCGGCGAGTGAGTAAGACCTTGAAGGGTAAATGAGAGTTGAGGCGCTGGAGAAGGTGTTCCCGTAGGCAGATAGAGAAGCAGCTACAGGAGATGAGACCTTCACCCATTTACTCCTGTAAGAGTTCAAGGCTCAGGGTCTTCAGGGGAGAAATGTTACCGTAGGTAGTTAACGGCGGGGGTGTAGGTCAGGTGCCCAGGCGCAGGGAACAGGAGAAGCAAAGCGATGGGATGGGTCTCCAAAGCCTGCACACACGCGTGAACACACATGTGCATGCGTGCACATGCTGGTGTTCCCCAGCGGGGCTCCGGCCGCCGGGCTCGCCCACGGAAGGAAAGGCACACTGATCTCCGCCTCACGCCTGCACGCAGAGGTCGGCTCCACGTGGGCTTCGGATTTCAACATGGAAGTAAAACACCACGGCGTTTACAAGGAACCAGAAGAACGTCGCTGGGACCTCGCAGTGGGCAACGCGTTTCTTAGACAGCACCCGGAAGCACGGACATAAAGGGGGAACGTGGAGGAACGGGCCGCGTGAAAAGGGTGAGCTGCTGTTCACGAAAGATGCCGCTCCTGGAGGCAAAGGCCTCCCACAGAAGGCACCCGCCACGCGTGCCTTCAAAAAGGGCTTGTTTCCGGTTTACATAATCACACTCAAATCGGTAACGAAGAGAGAAGGCACCGTGACAGAAAAACATGGGTGAAACCTTACAGCAGACGCTTCACCTGAGGTATCCAAGGGGCATGCGCTCAACCCCACTAGTCGTCCGGCAAACGATAAGTGAGGCCACAGCATAAAACCCGGGACACCGGCCTAATGGCTACGTAGGAAAATGGCGGGGAGTGCGACTGTTGGCTGGGGGGTGCAGCGACCAGCGCCTGGCACGCCGTGGCCTGGATGGTGCGGCCTCTTTGCATGTCCATTTGGCAGCGCCCACCAAACCTGCACGCACACGACGCAGGATCAGCGTCTGCACCCTGGGCAGATCCCCAACAGGGATGCGGACGCACGGCGCCTGACGACGTCCCGATAGTTTAGGGCTGTGCTCTGTGTGACAGGCCACACTGGAAACCACTGCGTCGGCTGTTGACGTTAAAGCGGGTGGAAAGTGTGGAGAGCCAGAGAGCGGTGAGCACGGCAAGCCACGGCTATGCCACGCTCTCAGGGGCTCACAGGCCCTGGGCTGCACCACGCCCCTGTCTGCGCGTGCTTTCATTTTGCTGAAGTTCCTAAACAGGCCAGACGAATCCAGGCCGGGGCTCCGGGCATTCTCATGTCATTCTAGCAGATGTGGGGGTCAGAGGTGGGAGTGGGTACAGAGGATGGACGGCGGCTCTGGCTGGAGGGGGTGGGTCGTCAGTAGGCTTCTCTAATACGGGAGCAGGGTCAGGCCCAGTCGCCTGTGAGGCCACACGCCCTTAAGCCGCACGGCTCAGGAACCTCGGTTTCCCCACTCGTAGTCCTACTGCCCCATCTGGACAGCCTGTCTGGGCCCCACCCACGGCACCTGCTCGCCCCGGTCTAATGGCACCACGGTCGCGGTCGCTGCAGCACAAGTAACAGGTGGGGGCTGGACAGGCGTAGCGGACCCCGGTCGGGGCTCCTCGCGGCCTTCAGATGACAGCCTCCCACGGGCAGCCATGTCTGCCATGCCCACGGCTGACGTCGACACCCTCCTGTGTTTCTCCCCCAAAGCAGCCTGTAACCATGGCAATTTGCTTCCACCCTGGTGCCTTAATCTCCCCTGAATCCAGAGGGGATGATGGAACCCTCAGGGCTGACAGGGCCCCTTGGGACACCAGCTGAAAGTCTTGGAAACTCTCTGTAAGCCCGCCCTCCCTCCCTCCCTCCCTGCACCCGCCCACCACCAGTCAGCCCCCATCAAGGTCTCAGAGAGCTGAGACCCACCCAGGGCCACCGCTTGTCTCGCCGTACCACCAGCTCAAACACCCTTGTCTGTGTGGGCCCGTGTGTGCGTGTACGCGTGCACAGTGAACCCGCCTTGCTAGCTAAAGGCCTGGCACTGTCTGCGGGCAGTTGCATGTTCCTGGGCACCAAGGTTTTACGTGGGGCCATGTCCCCGCAGGCCGTCCCGAGGTCCTAAGAGCCGGGTTAACAAACAACTCTCAACCAGCTGCCACGTGGCCTTCCCTGGGACCCCTGGGGCTAGCGGAGTTGGGGTGCTGCCCAGCTGTGGTGGCAGAGGGGGTCCATCAGGGAGTGAGCCCTCAGGCCTGGGCAGCAGGGTGTGCCTGGGAAGTCGGGGTGAAGGGAGGGGACGTGGGGATAATTCCCAGTCGTCGTTGGTGTTGTTATGCAGGCGAGGCTAAGAAAGTCAGAACCAGAACTTCTAGAACTCACAGATCAGATCTTGGGGACAGTCCCACCCACCCCTGGGCAGAGGTGACAAGTGCCTCCGTCGAGGACTGGCGGCTCCCACACTTCGCCACAAAGAGAGCAGTGAACTGGATCCAGAATGTCAGCGGGAGGGTCCTCGCCCCCCAAACCCCCCACGCCGTGAGCCTGGGGCTCTGCACAAGGGGCTCTCCAGCGGGCTCAGCCTCCAGCCCCCGTGCGGGTCAGTCTGCGCCGGTGTGCACACATACACAGACACTCGTGCTGACCACGTGAGCATGTGCAAAGTGCCCCCGGAGCCAGGGAGGTGTGGCCTCTGCAGGGTCCCTTCCCTCTCGAGGTGCCCTTGGAGCCGGCTCCGGGGAGGGTGCTGGGGGCAGTGGCCCACTGACCTGGATCACGGCGTCCAGCCCCGGCGGGGACCACTCCGCTGCGTCCCTGTCGCCAGGCCCGCTGGAGGCAGAGCTCATGGCAGCTGGAGCACGGGACCTGGGAGAGACCTGGGGCTCCAGTAGGGACGTCTCCTCCTGAGACTCTGGACGGGACCGCCTTTGGCCCCAGGCCCCACACCTGTGCAGCACCTGCTCCCTGTCCTGGGCTCCCAGCTGCCCGCTCTGGGCTGGGACTGTGTAGACAACAGAGCGGTTGGGTGTCGCTGTGGCAACCACAACACTGAAGGCTGGGTTTCCCTGGAAATAGGAGTGCAAGCCTTGTTGCCATGGGGACTAAGGAACGCTGTTGTGTGGAAGCCGTTTCCCTGGAGACCTGGAGACGCTCTGGGTGAAACTGTCCACCTGAACGGCCAACCGCACGCAGGGCGGGGCGGGGCTCTCCTCAGGCCCCCACACCGCCCAGTGGGCCGTCGCCTGGGAGCAGTCCTGGGCGTGGAGGTGGCGTGCAGCCCGCCAGCTCCTCCTGTTGGAGAATCAAGCTCTGACTTTCCCCCCAAGACGTGGAAAAGAACCGAGAGCCCGGCAGTGCCCGGCACGGAGCAGACGAGTGACCCGGGGCCTGGGAAGGGAGGCCTGGTCTTCCTGGCCTTGCCCTTGGCCACGCCTTCTGGAATCTGCTCCGTGGGTAACGTGCTTCACCCGTGCCCGGGGAAGGTCACGTCTGCTCGCTCACCTGGACCTTTCCAGAGCCCCGTGAAGGACTGGCAGGGACACTCCCAGCCTGTCCCTCCCAGCTGGGCCGCCTGGGGCCTCTGGACAGAGTCTGGTACCAGGCATTCAGCCCCACCAGGCCGCCCCCCACCCGTGCGTCTCCTCGGGACCCATCCCAGCTGGGCTGAAGCTGACAGGCATCCCGCTGGGAAAGGGGCAGTGCTAGAGTGGGCCCTGCAGCCAGGGTGACTGTCCCTCTGATGAGAGGAGGCCATTTGGGGGCCCTGGCAATGGAGCGTGTCGCTGTGGGACCACCCAGCGAGGGCGGACCCTTAGGGACCGTGTCTGTCCCTGGTGCTGCTGGGCGTGGGGGGAGCCCATCTGGGCCAAGGCTGAGTCCTTAGACCGAAGTTCACCGAAGGGGCACCTGTGCTCTGTCCTTGTCCTGATGTCCCCAGGGTCCCGGGTTCCCTCCGCTTCTGCTTCCTGAGAAGACAGTCACAGGGTGCCCCGTGCAAACACGGGCCAGGCTCGCTGCGCATCCCTGGCTGGCGCGGGATTCGTTGGACGGTTCCTGGGGACCCAGGCCCAGCCGGCCGTGCTGAGCCTGGCCCCTGCGGACCAGCAGTGACTTCCGGCTCCTGAAATCGCGACGCAGAGGGTTAGAGTCAGAGCCCGGGGGCCCACGCCAGGGCTTGGGCACGGCACCTCCTGGCACCCAAGGCTGCCTCTAGCTCCCCTGAGTCCTGGGGCCCCTGCGGGCCTGGAGGGCTGAGCTGGGGACCTTGGGGAGGTGGGCGGGGAGGGGGGCGGACAGGGCCCGCACTTTCTGCTGCTCTGAGGCTGGGCGTCCTCCGACCCCATGGTATGGCTGTGTCCTTGGGTGAGCATTCTTCCCTGAGGGGGTGGGGGGGCCGCAGTGCGGGTGCTCGGTCTGCGGGGGCAGAGAGGCTGCGGAAGCCAGTGTGGCCCTCCGTGAAGGTCACTCAGACGAGTCTAAATAAGGTTCCCTGAACGTTGGCGCCCGTGGGGGGCGGGGCCGTCCGGCCACGCCCCTCCCCCCCATGGGACATCCACCTCAGCCTGTTCTCCCCAGTAGGCTTCCAGCGCTATGGCCGCCAACTCCCCCTTAGCCCCCTGAGGCTGCCTCCGTCCCATCCTGCACCCTCTCCCAGGAGCCTTCTCTGCCCGGTGGGTGTCTGGTCAGAGGCCTTCCCGCTTGGCCTCCGGGCTCAGGGATTCTGGTCCCGGGCTGTGGATGGACTAGAAGGGGAGGCCTGAGGGCCGAGTTGGCGCTGGGCCTGGGCTCGGTCCCCAGGGAGTGGAACGTGTGAAGGGATCCCTCACCACACAGGGAGCACCTCTGGGGGCTGGGCAGGCGGGCGCGGGGCTCAGGGAGGCCACGGCAGGTCCTGACCCACATCCTGACCCGCTGGACTCGGTGTGGGGCGGCCCTGACCCCACCTGCTCCCTGGGGCGCTGAGAGCGCTCAGCGTGAGGCAGCTGGGGGGCACTGCGGCCTCGCCCACCGCGTGTCCAGATCAGGCCGCCTCCCCTCGTCTGTGCAGAGGTGGCCCGTGGCTGGCCTTTGTCACCGTTCCCCCTCCAGTGGGGCGCCGTGCCGGATTTCACTGGATTTCCAGCTCCCCTGGGACAACCCCCTGTCCTGGCCGCGCTTGGTCCTCATGCGGCAGGGGCCACGGGGCGGGGCGGGGACTGGGTCAAGTGAGGCAGAACTCAGGGGACCTCACCTTCTCCTGTCCCCTGCTGGCCCCAGGGACACCAGAATTGGCCACCCCGGCCCAGATCCTCTCCACAAGGGGAAGGGACCCCAAAACTCGCAAGACAGTCTGGCCGTTCCCTGTGCGAGGCCTGTCTTCCCGCCCTTGGCCTCTCTCGTCCTTGCCCTGACAGACGGGCCTGTGTGAGTGGGACACTCAGTCTTGACGTGCCCTTCACAGACGGGTCACACAGAGGACACCCGGGGAAGAGGATGAGAGGCTGCAAAGGAATGTGGTGTCCCCTGTCCCAGCCCCTCTCGGCCTCCAGGCTACAGCCCCGCCCCAGTCGGTTCTGGGATCTGCCTGTCTTCAGTCACTGTCTGTGTTCTCAGGGACTCTGCCCCTGGGGCCCGGCACCCTTCCGAGGGCGCTGACTGCACCCCCGGAGCACAGGGGCGCGGGCTGTGTAGGGGAGGGGTGGCTCATGCCCGTGGCCACGGCTCACAGCCTCTGGGGCACGTCCCCTGTGGGCGCCACACAGGAAACAAGCTGTGCATTACCTGGTCGTACGGAAATACAGCCCCGTCGGGCACCGCCCCGATCTGCTGACAGGTGCCGAGGCCGACCGTCCTGCTGCCCGCCGGGTGGGTATCCCGGGCCGCTGGTCCCTGTCTTCGGGTCTGTGTTCTCCCGACCATCTGTCCGCACCGGAGGCCTGGCTCTGGGACAGCAGAGGAGGCCCTGTGATGGGGTGGTTGGACCTGGGGGACATGGGGAGGCTCACACTGGGGGACAGGATCAGGCCCTTCCCTCTCCGTCTAGCTCTTGGGGCCTCTGTGAGCACCTGACGCCCTGCCCAGAGGGCCACAGAGGCCGCAGCCCTGGGGGCAGGGATCGGGCCGCAGGGGCAGAACCCACCCTGGGCTCCCCCATTCAGAGGGTAGCCTGAGAGCGATGATGCGACAGGCAGGCTGCCGGGGATGCAGGGGGTACTCGTGGGCCCTGCCCTCTGTCCCTTGCTCTCATGGGGTGGCTGAAGTGCAAGCCCAGACACTGCACTGCGGTGAGGAAAGGAGTGCTGGGGGGGAGCCTGTGCCGGGGCTGCCGAAGGCTCGGGGCTGTGGGCCTGAAGCTCGTAGGGAAAAAGCATTGGCCTTGGGTCCGGCAGCAACTGCTTGGATATGACACGTAAAGCACAGGCAGCTGAAGGAAAGGTAAACTGGATGAATTAAAAACTTTTGTGCATCTAATGATGGTATCAAGAGAGTGAGGAGGCAGCCCACGGGGCGGAAGAAAAGATTTGCTCATTATATATCCAATATAAGAATTAACGTCTAGTAATTCCTGTAGAACTCCAGTAAGTCAACGACAAAACTCCCAAACAATTTAAACGTGGACAAAGGACCGACCGGGACAGACATTTCTCCACAGAGGACACACCAACAGCCCCCTCCTCCCTCCACGGCAAGAGGCCCCACAGCACTGACCACCCAGGAAACGCAAGTCGCACCCAGTGAGGCCACCTCACCCGTCAGGGCGGAGGTTCCCACGGGTCCTCAGACGGACGAAAGGACGGACAGTGCGGTCCCTCGCGTCGGCCTCAGAGAGGAAGGAGACCCTGACACAGGCTCCGCAGCGTGGCTGTCGGTGGGGCCCTGCGGTCTCTGTCTCTCTGTGGCCACTTCGCACGCCAGCCCTGGGTCCTTGCTTGTGGGGGGCGCCTCAGGGAGTCAGATCCGTCGAGACAGAAGCTAGGACGGTGGGTGCTGGGGGCCAGGGGAGGGGCTGGGGTTGTGTTTACTGGGGACAGGGTTTCATTTTGGGAAGAAGAGCTCTGGAGGTGGGTGACGACGGCGGCGGCACCACAGCATCAGCGTCCTGAAGCCACAGACTTGTGCAGTTAAAAGTGGTTAGAGGGATACATTGTGTTGTTTGTCGTCATAAAAAAACACCAAAACATCCCCAGCACACCGCCAACCACCCAAACCTGCCCGCGGCACCTGGGGCGGGGTCTCCTCCCATCCCTGGTTCCTGGGTCCAGGGGCCAAGCTGGGGGAGCCCCAGTCGGGCGCTGCACTGACCGACGGGCCCTGGACCTCAGAGCTGGCTGCCCTGCGTGGCCCCACTAAGCCACGTCCTCCTGGGTCCCTTTCCCCCGCCACCCTTCTCCCAGCCCTGTGCCGAGGCCCTGGAGCCCTGCTGCCCCCATGGACCCCTGCCCGCCCCTGTCCTGGGCTGGGGCCACCGCTGGCCTCCCCCCGCCTCGGAAATCTTCACGGCTCAGCGTCTGCTCCCCACTTGCTCTGCCACGACCGAAGGCAGGTGCATTTCAGAGGGCGATGCCGGCCAGCAACGCTCCTGCTTCTCCTGGGGTTTCCCCGGGTGTCCACAAACACCTGGGCAGCCCCGTCAGACAGACTCGTCCTCACAACCCCAGCCCAGTGTGACTGCGCATTTTCTGTAAGAAAGAGTCTTCCTGCTTGGCCAGCCTCTCCATTAACCTGGCGGTTGGCTCTCCCGTCACCTCCTCCCATACCTACTCCTGTGTGTTTCCTGCCCGAAAGAGTGGCAGGGGTGGCAGTGGGGCCAGTTGAAAGGCACATCTGAGAGCGGAGTCCTCGTGGGAGGGGGTGGTGGGCGGCTGGAGCAGCCAGGGGTGTGCTGGCTGTGTGACGTCGGGGGCCCTCCTTCTCAGTAAGCCCCCTGTCGCTCCTCTCTGGTGCCGGGATGTGGCGTTTCGGGTGGAAAGGCACCCTCGTCCCCTCGCCAGCACATCTGGGAATTCCTGAAATACAAGGTCCGTGCTTTCGTCCCTGAGTTTCGAGGAGAGATGGAAGCTGAACCAACAGGCGTTTGAGGTCAGCATGTGAACCGCAGGCAAACCCCTTCCCAAGCCACCAAGGCCCCGACGGAATGTGCCCAATTCGCCCATGCCGTGGCCCACAAGGGGCTCTGTGCCCTCTCCCGTCACACTGCCCTGGGGCCTGCAAGGCGGTGGGCCTGCGCTGTGGCCTCTGCAGTAGCGGCTCCTCCGTGTCCCACTGCCGACCAGGCGGGCAGACACTTGTCTCAGGTGCCCGCTGCGCCGCCCTCCCCACTCTGGCCAGCCCGGTCCAGCGCCCCCACCTGCCTTCCTCGCGTGCCCGCTGGGCGCCTGCCCTTGTGCGGCTCCAGAAAACACCGAGGAGCGTCCCCCACCCCGGGAGACAGCGTCCGACAGCGTGACACTGACTTCGTCCCCCTCCCAACTGCCGTTGCTCAGAGAACCACAGTCCTCCACCCCCCCCTCCCTTCTGGCGGGGAGGACGCCTGCTCCACTGCTGGGTGGGGAGCTTCTTGGGTGTGGGGCTGGGCGCACAGAGCGCCGGGCACTCTGGGGAGATGGGCCCGTGCATCCCCTGGGCAAATTCAGGAGACAGTTGTGAGGTCCCCGGGAAAGTGGGGGAATGCGGGAATCTGACTTGCAGACGTGGGAGTGGGGGTGGGGAGGAGCCACGGTGTGGACAGGGCCCGAGGCCGAGGGCCAGGGTGAGGCCTACAGAGCCAGTTCCCCTGTGTGAAGCCCCTCCCTGCAGGCCAGGGTCCCCCAGAGAGTCTGCGGGGGACAGGGCAGGGGGAGGCAGGTGGGGTGTGAGGTGGCCTAGGGCTCGTGGTCTTGGGATCTGAGCAGCAGTCCCGAGGGAGAGGCAGACGTGCTCTGGGCAACCCCGGAGGCCAGGACGGGGCCAGGCTCGAGGAGGGAAACCTGCCTCTTGCTTGACTGTGTCATGGGCTCCCCGGTTCGGAGTAAGCTCCCCACCCTGGGAGGCATGGAAACAGAGGTCCCCTCACTGGGGCTGCGGCTCCTCAGTAGGGTGTCCAAGTACCAGGAAGTGAGAGCCGTGGCCCCTGGCTCTGTCCCTGACTCAGGCATGCAGCCCCCCGGCTGCGCTGTGGGTGGTGTCCCCGGGATAGCTGTCTCTGCGGGGCCCTCATCCACGCCCGCTGTTTGCAGGAGGTCCAGCGGGAGCACCCGATGCTTGGGGGCCAGACTGGAGGGGCCAAAGGTCACGGGGCGGCTCCCACCTGCTGGCTGGAACTTGCACAGCCCTGGAAGGGAAGGCGGCTGGGCCGGGCAGGGCGCCCAGCACAGGTGCCCGAGGGGCTGGCAGCGCAAGGTTTCCAGCCCTGAGAGGAGGAGCCAAGGAGGCTTCCCAAGAGCCAGCCCCACGCCAGCTCCACGCCCAGCTGGGCTCTCCTCTCAGGCTGGAGGCCAGGTGGGGCGGGGGGCACAGGCACCCTGAGGACCAGGGCTGGGGGTGAGCAGGGGAGCGCGGCGGGGTGGGGGGCAAACCTCGCAGTGGGAAGGGGTAGGGTTTCTACCTCTCCCTCCGTGGGCACCAAAGTTGAGGTTCCCAGTTTCCTGGTGGAGGGCGGGCGGGGTTGGGGGGGCGCAGGGCCTGAGGGGATGCTCAGGTTGCCTTGGGAATACAGCCCCCAGCCCCGGCCTGAGGCTGGCCGCTCCCAGGCCGCCTCAGAGGAAGGCTGCTGGGCGGGCCTCGGGACTCAGGATCTGGGGCAGCCATCGCCTGTCTCACCATCCACACCGAGCAAGGGGGCGCCATGCGTCCAACCCCCAATTTGGGGGTGCGGGGCGATGTCTCAGAGACCCTGAGGCGGCTGCTACTGGGATAAAGGTTGGGTGTTCACCGGAAACAGGCCCCCACCTCCAGGGACAGCACAGGGGGAGGAGGCCGGCCTGGAGGGTGGGAGGCTCAGCCTGCCTGTGCCTTGGGCCGAGAGGCAGGACAGTGCGAGCTCGGGAGGAGCTCGGGAGGCCCCCCCACCCTGTGTAAACAGGCCCCCTGCCCGCCCCCTCCTGAGACATTCCCAATTGTTGACGGCTGACTCACCCGGGCTTCAAAGGCTTGGGCCGAGTTCAGCTATTTAACCTGCTGCAGCCCAGTTTCTCTGGAATTCCGCTCTGGGGGAGCGAGGGCCCCGCCTGCCTGCAGACCTGCTCCTCCCTTGGGCAGGTGCTTCCTTCCAGCCGTCAGGCTGTCCCTCCGCTCAGCTGGGCCCGCAGGGGCTGCGTCCTCTGCCCCGGCTCCAGCCATGGACGTGCAGGTGCCCCTGTGGCACAATTACCTGCAGGCCATCCGCTCGCGGGGGCCGTCCCGCGCCCAGGACTTCCAGCGCGCAGAGGACGTGCTGTTCATGGTGCTGGAGCATGTGCATGCCCGGGACCCCCGCTTCCTCGTGGATTACTCCCGGGACCTGGAGGCCTTGCAGTTCGCCCTGCGCTCCTCAGACGGCCCCGTGGACATGGAGGTGCCCCTGAGGGTGGATGCCGACCTCCTCCTGAGTGAGGAGCTGGGGACCACCGAGCTGGGCAATGGCCCCACGTCCTGCCGCCTGGGTGTCCCCAGGGAAGGCGCCGGCCTGGAGCAGTGGGTGACCGACGACGTCTTCGCCGCCTCCTCGGATGGCAGCGCCGAGGGCTGCGGCCACATTGTGCCCGGCAAGGTCCTCCGCCTCCTCAGGGACCTTCTGGTGGCCGCCGTCGTGCACTGCAGGCTCCACGGGCTCATCGCGCCAGGTAGCAGCGGGGCCGCTCCGTGCACGCGTGTGAGGGCACACGTGTGCGATCGCGCAGTGTGGGTGTCAGGGGCACGTGAGTCGGGCACATGCTCTGTGTTCCAGGAGGATGTGCTTCATGTTAAGGCTCCCATGGTGACTTCAGAGTAACGCTGTAATGGGTGTTGCTGTGGAAGAGGCTGGACGCCATGACCCGCGGGCTGCTTCCCTGGCCCCTGCGGGCCCCTGACGCGGGTCGGCTGTCGGTTCCAGCCAGGCCGACGGTCCTGGGGGCTGTCCCCACGTCTGGCCCCCAGGCACCCTGAGCCAGACGGGCAGGCCTCTGTGCCCGTGTGTGCGCGTGTGCATGGGTGACTGTGGGGTCGGGGGTGCGTGTGCACGTGTGGGCTGTGCACGCATGTGAGGGGGTATGCAGATGCTCACATGTGTGCACAGGTCTGGTCACCTGATGGCCCAGCTGCTAACTGGTGCCTTGGGCCCCGAGTGGCTCTGTGGCAGAGGTCTTCAGTGAGCCAGGCATCTGGCCTCAGCCTCTAATGGGTTCCCCTCCCTCAGGACCCCCCCCACCCCCCCCGCCGTGAGCGGCTGCAGGACAGTGGGCCGGGCTGACAAAGCCCATTGCGGGTCGGGGGAAAGGCCTCCGGTCACCCTGGCAGGGAGTTAGGGGTGGCTACGTGTTGGGGTGGCTGCTGCCTGGTGTTAGTCTGGCCCTCCCACCTGCCGAGAGGTTAGCAAGTGGGGACAGTCAGCCCACCTGAAGGACAGCGACCTGCCCCAGGCTGCCCAGGGGGCGGAGCCCAGGTCCGGCTGCCCTCTGGGCTCAGGCCCAAAGGGGACCTCAGCCACCAGGCCCACGGGGACAGCCTTCCTCCTGCAGGCTCTGGAGAAGCGGGGCAGCCCTCTCCAGGCTGGCGCGAAGGGCTTCTGGACAGACTTGTAACTCCGGAGGGGCGGCTTCGCAACCCAGCCCCTCCCCAGACCTGCCTGGTGCCCGGGGGTGGGGGTGGTGACCGCCGTCTGGGGGCTGCTAACACTGCCCTCACAGGGTGGCAGGGTGTCGCGGTCCTGTCATTAGGGGCTCCTACAGACATCTTATCGGATCATCTCTGAACCTTCCAATTATCGCAGGCAGCCTCCTCTTCTCCCCTGACAACGCCTGGCTGTTCCCACCTGGCCTGTCACCTTCAGGCCCTTGTCCAGCCTGGGAGACAGGCTCACCAACTGGCGGAGCACAGGGCTCCGCCCAGCCCCCCGCCCATGTTGGCTGGCCCCGCCCCTCCTGGGCAGGCGCTGGCCGCAGGGCATGCAGGGAAATTCCGAGCATTGCTTCCAGCTGCAGGTGACAAGTTCAGGCTGCCCCCGCCCCCAACCCTGGGAACCCCTGGGAACCCCTGGGAACCCAGAGGTCAGGCCAGACTGGTTTGGGGGGGCAGGGATGGGCGGCAGGTGTGGCTGGCTGCCTTCCAAGCCACCATCCCGTGGACAAAGTGTGTGACCAGTGGTAGATAAGGAAATGAAGCCACCCATGGCTTTGAGTGACAGGTGCCTCAAATGCCGGCAGGGAGACCCCACGGATCGCCAAACCCCTGTCTCCCTGAAGGGGAGACTGAGGCTCTTTCAGGGGATGGAGAGGCCCAAGAGCCGCCCTGCAGGAGATTGGGGTGTACAGATGGGGTTCGGGTTCCCTCCTGCAGGACCCCCAGGGCCGTGGACTGTCCGGGGCAGGCAGTGCACGCTGCAGGACGTGGGGAAGGACAGCGGAGGGGGAAGGCCAGAGAGCCAGTGTCCCCCGCCACCCCCTGACCCCGCAGCTGCCCCTTCCTGGGTGGCATGCAGGCTCTGGGTGGGGCCCCCTGGGATCTGAGTGGGGAGGGGAGCCGGAAGCATTTCTGCTAGGATGTTTGGCTCCCCCAACACCCCCGCCCCAGGCGTGGAGAGGAATTCGGGGCAGCCGGGCCAGCCGGCCTTCAGGGCAGGGCCTCCTGGGCTCTGGGCCCCAAGCCCGCAGACTCGTCCTTCACGCCCGGGTCCCTCCTAGGAGGTGTGTCGGGGGCGGGGATTCCTGGGCACCGGCCTGACTGGGCGGGGCAGGTGGGGAGTTCTCTGGAAGCTTCCGAGGAACAGGAAGGGGAGGATGGGAGGGAGCAGGTGTGATGAGAAGTCCAGCCTCAGCCATCCCAGGGGGGCCCCAGCGGCTTCCCCCCGGGGGCTGGCCCCTCAGCGCCGGGCTGCCGGGCGGGCAGGTGGTGGACCTGACCTCCTGGCCGTGCTGAGCACAGTGGTCCAGGAGCAAAGGCTGCCCTTGGCAGAGGGGCTGCCATGAGCCGTCAGCATCCAGGGGCCCAGGGGCTCAGGACGGGGCCCACGTTGTTTCCTGAATCTGAGGAGGCACTGGGGCTGCCTGGGCCCTGCTGGTGGCAGACTGGCAGACCAGCCACTCAGAGAGAAGTGTTGCAGACCCCTCCTCACCGTCCCCGCTGAGAGGCGGCCGGGTTTCAGCGCAGCCTGGGGAGACCCTGCCTTGTGCTGTGCGGGACCCCAGGGTTGGGTAGGTGGGGTCTGGGATCTGGCCGACTGCAGACAGGCCCCTGCCCCGGGGTAGAACTGCTCCACGGGGAGTCGTGGCCTCTCCTGGCCCAGCCTGGGCCACTGCGGCCTCCTCTCCTGCCGCAGAGAGTGCGGCAGGGGACCTGACCACGGAGGGGGAGCAGAGCCGGGGTGCGGGGGGCCCAGGGAGGTGCCCTGCGGAGAACCTAACGCAGGAGCCACTGTCGTCTGGGGCTGTGAGCTCCACAGCTGACGGCGTCCTCACCGCATGGATCAGCGGCCCCGGACCAGATACCGCTGACTGGGCGCTCCAACCGCAGTCCTCGGCCGCAAGGCCAAGACCCAGGCTTGGGCAGGGCTAGGGTGTCTCCTGAGGCCTCTTCTCGGTGGGATTCCCTGCCGTCTCTTCCGGAAGGACTGAACTTACCAGATTGGCACCTGCCCTGGTGGCCTCATTTTGCTCTGTCATCTTTTCAGGGGCCCTGTCTCCAAATACGGCCACGTCTGTGCCGCGGGGGCGGGGGAGGGGGAGGGGCTTTCACACGTGAGTTTTGGGAGCACAGTCTGCCCATAACAGCTGTGCAGGCTCTGCTGGGCCGGCCGCCCACCTGGCAGAGGCTCCGGGTTGACGCTGACATCCGTGGGGGGGAAGAGCCTGCAGGCGTGGCCTGGGGTGGGACCCAGAGGGCTGCAGGTGCAGGTCCCCAGTGGCCTGGGAGGCAGGGCCAGGCACAGATGGGGCCAGCATGGCGGCTGTTGCAGGTGCCCTGAATATGGACGGCCTGCGGGAGGAGGAGCTACACCTGGCCCTGCTGGTGTCCAGCGGCTGGAGAGCCATCCGCTTCCACGTGGTGCCGGTGGTGCGCTGGAAGCACAGGGTGCCCACCCTGGAGGGCGCCCAGCGGGTACCTGGCTTCCCCGAAGGCAGCTTGAAAAGGATCATCGGCCAAGAGGTGGCCCTGGTGCCCGCCAGCGCCCAGCTCTGGAGGTAGGAGGCCCCTGCTGGGTCGGTGGGGTCCCGGGGGGACCGGCAGGAAGGGAGACACACCTCGCCACTCCCTGCACAGCCCTGCCCCTTGGGCATCTGTACCGCCCAGAGGTTACGGGGTCTCGGGGAAATTCGCGGCGCCTCTCGGAGCTTCAGGGGGTAGGCTGTGTGGGCAAACCCTGCACGGGCACTTCAGGACCCAGCCCAGTGTGGGAAAGCAGGGAAGAGGACAGGTGGCCTGTCTAGGCTCCTGGAGGGTCCGGGAGCAGCTGGGCGGACGGTCGGGGTCTAACGAGACAAATTAGCACTGGTGTTTCGCTCGAGTTTCCATCGGGGCTGCTCTTTCCAGGCCAGTGTCCCCCCACCCCAGGAGGCCCCCACCCGAGGTCTTTAGCTGTGATGCCCCCCATCCCCATCCCCTAGCCACGGAGCTCAACAGCCTCTCCGTGGGTCCCCGCCTCCAGTCCCCGGAGACTGGGAAGGGGAGGCCCGAGTAGGTCCTTTGAGAGGGAGGGAGGGAGGGAGGGAGGGAGGCAGCGGGGGGCACGGGCTGAGGCTGAGCCCCCCGGCAGACCCCACCGGATCTACACACTTAAACAGCCGCTCGCCCCAGGTCTCGGAGATTGGCCAGATGACACCCTGCCCGCTCGGGTCTGGGGGAGCTCGGGTCTGGGGGAACCCCCCGGGTGGCTTTATGCCTCTGGGGATATGCCTCTGGAGGGGAGACGGGGTGACCCCACCCACACTCTACCAGGGACCCGGGCCTTCCTCGCTCCACCTTGGGCCGGTGAGAGTGGCTCCTTCCTGTCCCCACAAAAAGGCTTGGCTGGCCCGGCTGCTCCCGCCTCCCTCCGTGCTCCGGGCCCTGAGTGTCTACGCGAAAACCAGACATTTTACAGTGGACGGCCCTTTGCACAGCTCCCGAAACGTACGCAAAGTGGGCTGGGAGCAACCCGACAGCCGCAGCTGTGGGCCGACTCCTGGGGCTCGGGAACGTCCCACCCTGGGTCGGGGGGCTTCATTTCCCGGCTGTGACGCGGGGGCCCACGACACCTGGCCGGGGCTGCGATACCGACCCGCGCGGTGTGTCTGCCTGTGCTCCCAGGGTCTCCACGGACTACCTGCTCACGAGGCTGCTGGGCGCGCTGGGGTCTCTGCCGGGCCATCGCCTGGACAGCCTCTCCATCCTGGACCGGGTCAACCACGAGAGCTGGCGTGACGGCGGTCAGAGCCCCGGCCTGACCTTCGACCACCTGAAGGTACGCGTAGGGGGCTCAGCGAGCCCGCTGCCGCTCCGCTCGGCCTGCACCTGTAGCTGGGGGCCCAGGGCGGGGTCCTGGCTCGGACCCCGGGGCCGGCTCCGATCGGGTCAGGTTGGCGCACCTTGCTGTGGTTCCCGGGTGGCGAGGCCCAGGCTCGCGAGCGCTGTCTGGCTGCCTAGTGAGGTGGCACCTAGACTGGTGGCCTTTGCCATCCCAGGGCGGGTGGCTGCCTGGCCCAGGAGCTCACACTTCAGTCCGGCCCTGGGGCCGGGCAGCACGCAGCCACCGTTCCACCAGTCCGTGTGGGCCCTGGGAGGCCCCTTCATCCCCGCACCCTGCCCTGGCCCGGGGTCTGTGAACTGGGAGGCCCAGGGGAGGCATAAAAGGTGGGGGAGTGTCTGCGGGCGGGGGCTCCCGGGTAGGGGTCGGGGGTTGCTGGGGGGCCCGCCTGGCCACGCCGCCTCCCAGGCGCGGACTGACCCCTGCCTCCCCGCAGACGGTGCTGCTCTGGGCCTCGGCGCTCTTCCCGGCGCCCGAGGACTGGGCGGAGCTGCAGGGCGCGGTGTACCGGCTGCTGGCGGTGCTGCTGTGCTGCCTGGCCACGCAGAACCTGCCGCACTTCCTGCGTCCCGAGCTCAACCTGCTGTGCGGCACCGGCCTGGACCTGGGCGCCCTCTACCACCGCGTGGAGTGCTTCGCCAGCCAGCCCGAGGGGTCCCTGCGCCTGCACGCCACCCACCTGGGCCACAGCCCCCCGCCCCGCATCAGCCACGGGGTCAAGGCGCTCCTGCAGCTGCCCGCCAGCGACCCCTCCTGCTGGGCCACTGCCTACTTTGACGTCCTGCTGGACAAGGTAGGCCCGGGTCACGTGCCGTGTGGTGGGGACAGAGCCCGGGCCTGCCCTGCCTCTCCGCCCTCCGGGGTCAGGAGCTTTCGTGGGGCTGGGCCAGGTCAGGCCTCTGGACAGTGTCTCAGGGAAGGGTGTGACTGAGGGTCGGACAGGCCACGACTGCCCCCTGCCCACCGGGGGCCCTGCGGGCCCAAGGCTGCTGGCTGGGAGCCAGGGCAGCACATCCAAGCCTGTCCCCGTTTCCTCCCGAGACACCCCAAACCCGTAGCAAGTGCTCGGGGCCCCAGGGGCCACCCTGGGCTCCACTGCTCACACAGGAGTGTGGTCTCTGCAGTTTCACCACGGGTTCCTGCTGCGTCCCTGTACCCAGGAGTCCCCTGCAATGTCCCTTGGCATTTGGGAGGGCTGGCTGGTCCCCCAGTTTCCACCAGCTCTGCTGTCCCTCTGTCCCCCACCCCCAGAGAGCCCCGCTCCTGCTCCTCCCCCAAGGGCCACATCCACCCTCACCCCGAAGAGGCAATGTGTCCCCTTCTAGGGCATTCCTGGGGGCACGGGGTGATGGCAGCGGGAGGTATGATCCCCATTCGGCCCTCAACAAGCACCCAGCCAGGCCTGCTCTGTGCCAGGCCCATCCAGGGACAGCTGCGTGTGAGGGAGGCCTGGGAGAGGGGACCTAGGCGGGGCCACCTGGGGAGAGGACCCTCTGGGCAGAGGCCCAGAGGCAGGAAGGCCCAGCGGCCAGGGAGCCCGGGCCACCCCGCGTGGTGTCCGAGGCCCTGGGGCAGCCTCCCACGTGCCTCCGTGGCCCTCTGCCCTGCCTGCAGTTCCAGGTCTTCCACGTCCAGGACCAGGACCGGATCGCGGCCATGCAGAGCATCTTCCGGAAGGCCACAGCGCTGGGCGATGAGGCCAGCTGAGTGTGTGCCCGTGCCCCGCCGCAGCTGCTCTGCCCCGCAGAGGTCCCGGCACATTGGCTGGGGGCTTCCCCAGGGGTCGGGCGGTGAGTGAGGAGCGACTTTGTCCCCGGGGACGGTCCCCTGGGCGTCTCAGGGTGCGGACAGCCAGCCTTCCGGAGCAGCTACCTGTCTCCAGGGGCAAGGACCTGGGATGAGGGGCCGTGGGCTTCATGGGATAGGTGTCTGTCCATCCTGTGTGACGCTGTCTAGATGCTGACAATGGAGCATCTGCAGGAGACCTGGACCTTGAGGGCTCGTCCCCACCTGCCTAGAATGCCACTCCATGAGATGAAATACTGTGTGTCTGATCTTGAATAAATTAACGTGCTTCCGAGGAGTGGCAGACCTCCTTGGCCCCTGCCCCGCCCACTGCAAGGACCGAGGATGGGGCCTGGTGGCCGCAGTGGAGTTTGGGGATGGCACCGCCTCCTGGGGAGGGCATATTGGTGGCTGGGCGGCCCAGAGGCTGTTAGTCCTGAGTGGGCCAAAGCTCCGGTGGGCCACTCAGCAGGGTCACGGGCTGGGGCCCCACGGGAGAACGGGCACCACGTGGCATCCCTGGGAAACACTGATGTAGTGCCCTTCCCACCAAAATTCCAGCAAGCTCAAGACAAGGCGGTTCTAGAATTTATGTGGTAATTCAAAGGCTCTAGGACAGGAAAACCAGTTTTAAAAGAGCAAAGTTGGGGGACTGGCGCTCCCTGGTTTCAGAGGTGCTGTGAAGCTGCAGTGCCTAGGACAGTGTGGCCCAAGCACAAGGACGACGCTGAGTGGTGGGGCCACGCCTGCCGCCAGCTGGCAGAGGGGCCAAGCCGTCAGATGGGGAAAGAGAGCCCGTTTAACGAACGTGGCTTGAACGACTGGATGTTTGGATGGATGAAGTTGCGCTCCGACCCCGATCCCACTCCACGCACAAGATTAAGGTGGTATGGGGCATGAGCCGCCCCGTGACAGCTGACACTGAGCTCTCAGGGAGGGAACGGAGGAGGACGCCTTAGGACCACAGAGTAGGCTAGCGTCTCCTGCATAGGCCGTGAACAGGGCAGGCCGTGAAAGGAAACACGGGCACACATAGGGCTTCGTCCAAACTTAAAATAACTGCTCTTTGAAAGACATGATTAAGAAAACGGGTGCAGGTCAGCCACGGAATAGGAGAGAACACTCACGGCCACGCGTCTGGCAGCCTCGGCGCCCACCAGACAACCACCCCAAGTCGGCAGTAGAAAGATGAAAACCAGGTCGCATGAGCAGAACACTCGAGCTGACACTTCTCACAGGGAGACACCCGAATGGCCCCTGAACACAGGAGCAGACGCAAAACACCGTGAATCCTCAGGGAACTGCCGAGTGAGGCCAAATTAGAAACAGTTCCACACCCCCTGGGGACCCCCCACACTCTGGCGGGGACGCACAGTGCGCAGCCGCCTCTGGAGCCAGGCAGCCGGGCCTCGCTGCGCTCGACCTGCCCTAGCCCGGGGCCCCGCGGTTCTGCTCCCGGCAGTCCCCCAAGAGGAGTGCGTAGCCGTCCACACAAAGCCTGTCTGAGGAGGCTCGTTACCCCCTTATTCAGAGTGGCCCCCAGGGGACATCACCCCAAGGTCCGTCAGCCGCAGACGAGCGCATAGGCGGTGGTGTATCTCTGCAACGGGACAGCACCCAGCAGCGCCTGCAACAACAGGGTGCTGAGCGAGAGACGCGGACACACCGGAGAGCACACCGTGTGAGTCCACGTGTACGGACTCCAGTCGCCTGTGAAACCGAGCGGTGCGATGGAAATCGGACGGGGCACCGACTCGATGGGAGGCTCCAGGGGCCCGCCACTGGGTGGTCCTTGTAGTTGAGTTCCCAGTGTCTGCTTCGGGGGAAGCCCCGCCAAGACAGGGCTGCTCTCGGCACAAAGGCCAAAGTCTGAAAGATGAGCCACGTGGCCCTGCCCCTTCGGGCCCCCAAGCTCTCTGGCCTCCTCTGGAAGAGCGGAGGCCTCACCTTCGGGTTTTAGCCCCTCTGGCCCTCTGCGGTCCCGTGCTGATCACAGCTATGATGTGAGTGTCCCGTGAGTGCCCGTCTCCCCTGGGGGCCATGAGCGGCACTGGGTGGACGGCCTCTGGTCTGCCTGGTGCGCCAGCCGTACTGGGTGAGCGATGGGGTGGAGCCAGACAGACCCCTTTCATCCACGGAGAGGCGGGGCTGCCCTGGGCTGGGGCGCCCACCCTGCCGGCCTTCCCCAGAGGGGCCTCGGGGCCAGAGAGGACCTGCGGGTGTGGGCGTGGCTGCCCCCGGGCAGAGCATACCCTGGTCCAGAGAGGCCAGGAGCAGGCTTGGTCTGCCGCCTCCCCCATGGGGAGAGGCTGAAGAGGCTCTGCACAGGCGGAAACCCCAAGTGAGGGGCAGAGTTAAGGGTCAGAGGGTCAGAGGGAACCCAGCAGAGGAGTGGGTGGAGGCAGGGGCTCCAGGCCGCCCTCCGCGGCGCATCTGAGGGCCGGCGGCGGGGGTTCACCCGTGCTCAAGTCCTGGCTGTGCGCTCTAGCCACGCCCTGCCCGGCCTTCGTCCTCGGGGCTCCCTGGGGCTGTGGGTCCCCCTGGAGGTGAGGACCCTGTCTGCCAGCCCCTGGCAAGACCTCGCCCCTCCAGCTTGCACGGTGACGGGTGTGGTCAGGGGCGGAGGTGCTCTCCTGCCAGGCCCTCCCGCAGCCCGGCCCCATGCAGTGAGGACAGGTGGCCGCTCGCTCTTTATTGAGTGTTCCCAGGAGGCCAGGGGTCGGGGACTGCTGGTCATTTGGGAGGTGCTGCGGACCCCAAGCCCAAAGGGCCATTTCCAGGAAGCTCCGTCAGGAAGGAGAACGGCTGCCGGGGGCTGGCAGTGGCCTGTTCGTCTTGCAGACGGACCCTGGTCGGGCCTCCAGCCCCGGCAGGAGGGACTGGCCAGGTGGCCAGGTCACAGCTTGTTCCGGGGGCAGCGCTGCAGGGCCTCCTGCAGGGCCTCGGTCACGCGGTCCACATTCTCCCGGGTGGCGTTGCAGCCCAGGAGCCCAATCCGCAGAACCTGGGGGCGGGGGTGGGACGTTGGCCTCCAGCCAGAGCCCCGCCTGGCCCTGGCTGAGCTCTGGGCAGAGCCAGGTGGGCTTCCCCATGAGAGGCCCCCCGGCCCTCCCTGCCCCCCACAACCCACCCCAGGGCACACGGGGAGCCCTCAGACCCAGGCTGGGCCCACAGTGCTCGCGAAGGGCCACCAGGGCGGTGGTCTGCAAAGGCCGCTCAGGATCACCCTCTCAGTGGGCACAGCTGGGCCTGGGCACGGGGCCTCCTGCCTGGTCGGCCACACGGAGGGAAGGAAGGACATTCCAGGTGGGATCCGGGGGCTGCGCCTCACCAGCCGCGGAGGACGGACCCCGATCCCCCCGCACAGACCTCTGGGGCCCAGGGAGAGGTGCTCCCTCCTGACGCCCCTGCCATCCTGGCCCTCGGGTGACCGCCAGCCTCGGCCTGGACACAGCCATCCTCCACACAGGGGTGATCCTAGTTTCTGTGGCCGGTGTGGCCACCCCCCTCACCTTCCCAAAGGAGGGCCCGAGGCCCCCAGTGATCTCAATGGAGTAGTGGTCTATGAGGTAGCTGACGATGTCCCTCCAGTCATAGCCGGCGGGCACAGCCACCGTGGTGACCGTGGGCAGCCGCAGTGCCTGCAAGACAGGTTAGCTCAGCACCAGCCCCCGGCCCTGGGGCTCAGAGGAGCAGGTGGGGCTGGGGGGACATGGGGGTGAGAAAGGGCCTGAGGACAGCGAGGTCACCCCCCCCACGGCCCTGCCCACAGGCTGCCGCTGACCCTCGGGCGCCTCTGTGTGGCCAGTCCCTCGAGCAGTTCGCACCCTGGGGTGGAATGGGGGGCTGCGCCTCACCCGCTCCGGAGGGGCTTCAGTTTCCCACTGGCACTCGAGGTGCCTGGCTCATTCAGCGGACCGCCCCCCACCCCAAGCCAGTGACTGGCTGGGGCTCCGGAGGCTGACGGGCGTCTTCCAGCTCAGGGATTGCCCGTAAGCATTCCAGGTGGCGGGGCTTTGGGGGAGACGGGGGCACCGAACTAAGTGTCCGAAGATTCAGAGGCCAGGGAGCTGTGACCTTGACAATGATGCCCCAGGACTGACCCCCCAAACCACAGGAACCTGGGTCCATCCGGCAGGGCTGGGCAGCAGCTGCCCCCTGACATCACCCCACAGGGCCGAGCCTCCCTCCCCCGCCCCCACCCCCTGCCCCCTGCCCCCTGGACTGACGGGATCCTTCACGAAGAGCTGCAGGCCCATTGCCTGCAGGCGCCCTTGCAGGTACGCGGTGACCTCCCGGTGCCGGCGCCAGCTGTTCTCCAGACCCTGCATGGGGAGAAGCGCCAGTAGGCGGGGGGCTGGGGGAGGAGGAAGCCGGCATCCATCCCTGGGCGTGGCTTCGGGCTGGGAGGGCTCCTCCCGGGCCCTGGACTTGGAGCCCCTCGAGGCCCCATTGGGCCCCCTGGTTTGGGGCTGTGGCTCTGCCCCAGGGTCTACACCAGGTCAGGGGGAAACAACCTGGGTGTGGGTGGGGCCCAGTCAGCGCTGGAGCCCTGGCACGGGGGCAGGGGCGTGGGGCGGGCAGAACAGGCTGGGCAGGGCGGGAGCTTCCTGGGGCACACAACGCCTCCGTCTTCCCACACTGACCCCGCAGCCCCACGGGGGTCTGCCCTCTCTCTGCTCTCCCACAGCTCACCCCCCGCCTACCATGGGAGCCACTCTGGGGAGCACAGGGCCCGGCCTGGGTGCTGGGGGCCGCCAGCCCGGCTCTAGCTCAGCCTCGGGGCGGTGGCTTTATGAGCAGACACAGGGGGTCCAGCGCTGCCAGCGTGGCGCCTGGCCTCCCACGGAGGCCGCCCACAGCCCGGTCTTCCGGGCCTCTGCGCTGGGGGCTGGCCGTGGCCCCAGGAGGTCGGGACAGCGAAGGCTGGGTCCCGTTCCGAACCTGCTGTAGGGCCAGCACGGCCTGGGTGGACGGGGTCCCGGTGCCGACCCCGCCCGGCTCCTGCCCCAGCCTGGGCGCAGGAAGGTGCCTAGGCCGCTGGCCGTCCGTCAGTCATTGTAACTCGCAGCCCCTCTGCGGGCCTCACTCGGGGCCCCTCACCCTCTCCCCTCCGCACACCTTGCCTCTCTCCTCAGGCGCCTCCTGCCGGTGGGGCCCTCACCCAGGGCTTCCCTAAGTACCCGCTGGCCCTGCCCCGGCCGCCCCCGCCCACGGCCCTTAGCCAGCGCCCCCACGCCTCACCTCTTCCGCGATGAGCGCCAAGCTCTCCCTCAGGCTGTACAAACTGATGACCGGGGTGGTGTGGTGGTACCTGGGAGGAAGGTTGGGGTGCGGTCCAGGTCACTGGGCGGGGAGGGGCCGTAGCTTCGCCGCCCCGGCCCCAGGCGGGTCAGGCTCTGTGACGAGGGGCCAGCTCCCTTCCCAGGGGGACATTCCAGGGTGGGAGTCACGGACTCAGAGCTGGAAGGGCGGCCAAGTCCGCAGGAGCAGGGCTCAGGCAAGATGCAGGCCACACCTCGTCAGGACGCTGACCGGCTGGCCCCCACCTCCCACCAGGCCCACTGGGTAGGGCGCGATGCCTGGTGTCCCCGTCCCCACAGGTGGCATGAGGGGCCTTGGGTTATGGCCACAGCCACCGCGCAGAGCCCCTGGGTCACCCCCTTCTTTTGAGGCATGGGTAAACTGAGGCCCAGAAATGGGGAGACGTGGCCCGGTCCAAAGTGTCCGATGCCAGGCTGGGACTTCGGCGAGAACAGGGCCCCGGAAAAGGGTGGAGACCATGAGGTTGGCCCTCAGTCCCCGGGCCAGGGAGGAGAGAGGGAGCTGGACCAGGGCACCGATGGGGGTCTCAGAACGCAGTGCGTAAAACCGATGAGGGGCTGGGGGCAGTGGGAGGTCACCCCCCACCCTCGTCCAGCCCTCACATCCTGGGCTTGTCGTCGCAGCCCCAGATGTTGGCCAGCCACTTGATGTCCAGGTAGAAGGAGTAGGGCTTCGTCTTCCGGGAGTAGATCTTGTTTCTGGGGAGGAGGAGTCGGCCTGAGTGCCCGCCTGTCCAGCTACAGAGCCTGTGCGGCCGTTCTCCCACGCCCCCCGCGCCCTTGTTTCTCAGGAGTGGGGACCCTGGGACAAGCCCGGGTGGGCCGTGGGCCCCTCGGGCAGCCCAGCCTTGCTGGTCGTTGGGCTGGGCCACCACCTCTGCCCCGTGGGTGTGACCCTGCCGCGTGGGAGCGTGGCCTGGCCCCCTTCCCTGGCCCCTCCCTGGGAGTCATCCTAACTCAGCCCTGACGCCAGGGGTCGGTGAAAAGTGACCATCAGTGAGGGGCAGGAGGGACTGCTGCTTCGCTGGCGAGTCCAAACCCATCACAACGACGAAGGGGAAACTGAGGCTGGGGCCTCCCTCTCCTGGAAGCTACTGTCCCTTGGGCTATAATCTGTGGGTCTGGGTGTCATGGGGGAGCTTCTAGGCAGCCCCCCACTGCAGGCTGGGCACCCCCAGATTGGCCCAGCAGCCCAACCTCTCTGGAGCCCCGGACTCAGACCCAGCTGCCTCGTGCCCCTCCCACGCGCCCGGTCCCCCTGCACGTCCAGCCCTGGGTCACTCACTTGGCCTGCTCACTGAAGGAGATGAGCGCCGTGCCTGGGGGGGCGTTCAGGACCTTCTGGGAGCCGGAGTACAAGATGTCGATGCCTACAAGGGGGCGGGGCACGTGCTCACTGGGCCGAGTCCGCCCAGGGCACGGTCATTCCAGCAGGGGTGCGCCTGGAGCTCAGGGCCCCACAAGGCTGGTCACCCGGGGTACCCCGGGAACCCTCCACACCACTGGTATCTGAGATGAGGCGGACATTCCTACAGGACCAGGTCCTGCCCTGTAGGTTTGGACACTGTCCCCGAGGTAGATGGAGCCGGGGTGTGGGACAGTCAGTGAGTATCTGGGTGGCATGGGGAGAACCACACGTGGTGTCAGAGTGTGTCAGTGGGGGGGGGCAGAGTGTGGGGAGGGAGGCCCTTCTGTTCCCTCCTTGGAGCACGAGCCCCCCGATCTGCCACAGAACACCTCGGCGCCCCCTGAGAGTTCTGGGCCGTGGCGATGGAGGGCCGAGCCAGCCCTGGCTGCGCCCGCCTTCCGATCCCCGTGGTGGGGCCCCGGGGGCGGCCTCAAGTGTGCACTGCAGTCCTGGACAGGAACGCCCTCCCAGCTTAGTTCCGAGAGCCTCACACCAGGAAGGGCCCCAGAGTCTACCGAGAGGAGGGGGAGCGGTGCGGTGTGTGCGCGTGACCAGTGAAGGACGTGACGGGGCTCGTGGGCACCGTGCTGGAGGGCAGGAGCGGGAGGGCGCCCTGGGTCTGAGTGGCGCCCTGCTGTCCGTGGGGCCGGCCCGCACTCCGAGGTCTCAGGCTGGAGCCTCAGCCCGGCGTCTCCCTCCACAGCGGCATGGCCAGCCTGAGAGGTGCAGTGTGGTACCTCGGGGACAGCCCTGTTGCCCTGCACCGCGTCCCTGGGCCCCTCCCTTTCAGAGCAGCCGTGTGAGTGTCGGCCCGTAAAGCCCCCTCCGTCACCCCAGGAAGCTTCTCCTGCGAGGCAGTGACTCCGGGAACGGAGCCCCCTGGGTGCGACACGCTGGTGGGGGGTTGGGGCAGATGGAGACACTGAGGCCCAGCCGGGGCCAGAGGCGTCTCAGCCCCCGGCCCTTCCCCCACCCCTCCAGCAGGCCTCCCCTCATGCTGACCCCGAGGAGCTCCGCCTGCCCCCGACGGCGTGGGCGCCTGGCAACCAGGCAGGGGCTGAACGCTGATGAGTTCGGGGAGCCCATGCCCCTGGGGTGTCAGGGCACCTGCTCACCTTGCCGGTCCATGTGGACGGGGGACCCGCCTAGGGAGGCCACGCAGTCCACCAGGAGCAGGCACTGGTACCTGGGGCGGGAGCAGCGCAGTGAAGCACGCGGGGCTTCAGACCCATGGACCTCCACACGGGGGCTGGGTGCGCGTGAGGGCGGCTGGGGGCTATGGGGCCGCGCAGTGCCACGCAGCCCGAGCCCGGGCCCCCCTCTGCCAGCAGTCTGCTGACCGTATGGTCGGAGCCGGCAGAGCCGAGCCCAGAAACAGCCGCGCCAAAGCTTGGCCTCGCTCCACCTCCACGTTGTCTCAGAAAAAGGCTGAGCCAGGTGATCCCCCAGGAGCCACAGCCCAGGCCACATTTGTGAGCCCGATTCACTGGACAGGACCCCGGGGCAGGCTGAGGACTGGGACCCCAGCGGGGGCACCTCCCTGGCTGTGGGGTCTCACCCTGCCGGCCTGAGGCCGGCTCTGCAGGGCAGGACCCTGGTCATGGGGGGGTGTCCCCGGCTCCCCCAAGGCCCCGTGCGCCCATGCAGGGGTTGGGGAGGCCGGCAGAGCGAGTGGGGGGCAGAGGCATCTTTGGGGCTCTAGGGTCTCAGGAGAGGTGGGGCTGGGCCCCCCAGGTCTTGGGACCGGGGCAGCTGGGTTAACCCCCAACCCCCCAGCCGAGGGGACTGGAGGGCAATGGGCACTGTGGGCGCTGTGGGGCCACCTGGCCACGGAGAGGCTCATCCTGCTCTCAGGAGGGGGAGCCCGCCCTGATTCAGTGAAGAACAAGGAGGACCCTGAGAGGTGCTGCCCCCCACCCCCGCACCACAGGGCAGAGGCTGGGCAGGGACAGCGGAGCGTGGGGACTTGGCCCACCTGTTACCACCCAGGCTGCAGGGGCCTGCCAGCACCCCACCCACCCAGCCTGGGCTGAGCTGTGCCGGCTCTGACCCCAGGACTCCTGCTTGGGGACAGCCCCGTCTGTGGGGACAGCCCCGTCGCCCGTGGGGACAGGCCCACCTGTGGCAGAGCTCCCCGTAGCCATCGAGAGGCTGCAGCACGCCGCTGGATGACTCCCCCTGGGTCAGAAACAGCACAGACGGCTTGTGCTGGACCAAAGCCTGAGGGGGACAGAGGGGACAGCTGCGGGCAGTCGGCGTGGGAGAGGCCTCCCCCTGAGCCAGCCAGTGCCCCCAGAAGGACTTTCCCCGGTGAGGGCAGGGCAGGCTCCCTCCTGTGGGGGGTGCCCCACCCCCCACCCCGGTCTGCGTGTGGGGAGCCGGCAGCTGCTGGAGGAGGCTTCAGTCCAGGATAGAGGGGCTTCCTCCCAGGGACCACGAGCAGGGGTTTCAGCCTCTCGCACTGTCCGGTGGGACTTTGGGACCTTCGGGCTCCCGCCTGGCTGGGACTGACCTCGCCCCTATCAGGGAGGGGCTGGCACCCGGAGTGTCAGGGTACCTCCTGCTCCCCACCTCTTGCCTCCAGCCCCTGTGGCCCTGCCCATGGGACAGTGCTGCTGACTCAGTTTCCCTACCGGGCAGGACCCACCCTATCCGGCTCCCCACCTGCCCTCAGGCATCAGAGTGCTCTCCCTGTGGGGGTCCGTTGGTGGGGAAGCCATCGGGTCCCAGCCTCCCAGCCCCTAGCCCACCCGGCCGGCGGGCCCCCGCTTTTGCCAGGGCCAGCAACGCCCCCGCACCTCCTCCACCTCCTGCAGCGTGTAGTGGCCTCCAGGGTCCTTGGTCATCTGGTGAGTGCGGGCTCCTGGGGGTAGGGCCAGAGTGAGCCGTGAGCCCGTCCTGCCTCAGCACACGGGGCAGGAGCCGCGGCGGGTCCAGGGGCTTGCCGAGCCGGCCGCAGGAGGGCCCAGCCCCCACCCCCGCACGGGAGAGGAAAGTGGGGCGGGCTCAGGCCACGAGCGGCTCCGGCTCAGTTCCCGTTCCTCCGGCCACCTCCCGCGGGCCCAGCGGCCAGGCCTCCCCGCGCTCCGCACCCGGGAAAGAAACAAGCCTTTGCTCAAGGCAGAGGGGACGAGGCCTGCCCAGCAGGAAGAGGGGAGAAGGAAGGAAGGAGCGAATGAGGGAGAGGCTCCCGGGAACAGAGCCTCGTCCCGCGCCCTCTCTCAGACCCCTGTGCCCCGTGCACAGCAAGCCTGAGGGCAGCATGTTGGGACCCAGCGGCCCCGGGACCCAGCGGCCCCGGGAACACCCGAGCCTCAGGGCAGAGGCTGGGGCCAGTCCAGGCTGAGCAGTGAGCAGTCAGAGCCCCCCGGGGTCCTGGCCGCCACCCAGCCAGTATGTGGGTTAAAAAGCACAGGTGGGGGGGGGGCCCTGGAGCTGTCCGGAGTTGTACATTAACTGGACGGGCGCAGCCGTGTCTGGAGCCGAGGCACGGTCAATCATTAAACCCAGGGCTCACTCCCTCCCTCGAGTCCTGTCTCTAGAAATTTTGCTCTGGAAGGGAGACCTTGACCATTCCCCTGCGTTTTGGGGGCTCCAGAAAAAGTTTCCTTCTGAGATTTTCGAGGGAGGACTTCTGTGTCTGAAACCCCATTCTATGGCACCTGGGGACAGACCGGCCGGAAGGTGGGGGCCACGGAGGGGTGGGGAGGGCCAAGGTCGGCACCCGCAGGGAGGGGGCTGCCCGGCGTCCTGCCCGAGGCGGGCGGGCGGGGAGGGCTGGATCGGCGGCACACAGCCCACCCTCCACTCCGTCCCTTACCAACGCGCTCCCCGATTTCGGCGGCCCGCTGCCCCCACATGCCGTTGACCCCGACCAGGAAGGAGTCCCCAGGCTCCAGGAGGTTGACCAGGGCGGCCTCCAGGGCGGAGTGCCCCGAGCCGCTGATGGCGAGCGTGAGGCGGTTCCTGGTCTGGAACACGTACTGGATGCCTTGCTTGACCTCGTCCATTATCTGGGGGTGGCGGGCGTGCGGGTCAGGCCCTGTGCCTCGGCTGCCGGGCCCCCCCGCCAGGAGGAGGTGGCTGGGGGGCTGCCGCCCCACGGCCCACCTGGTACATCTCCTTGTGCATGTGGCTGATCATCTGCAGTCCCCCGGCCGCCAGGACGCGCGGGGCCAGGTTGGAGGGACCAGGGCCCAGCAGAAGCCGGCTGGGCACTGACATGGGCTTCAGCAGGGTCTCCGGTGGGGGCACCAGCAGCTGGTGTGAGGCCATGGTCCGCACCCAGCCGGCTGTCCGGGACCCCAGGACCACACTGGCCGAGGTCAGAGCACGGAGCATTTCTCAGCTGCCCCTCGCTGGATGGCGGGCGTGGGTGGTGTGAAGAGCCGCCTGCCTGTGGTTGTGACCCGGGCCCCTTGTCAACACTTGGCCTTCGAGGTAGGGCCTGACACCGGGGGTGTTGAACCCTCGGTGGGGAGGAGGAGCCTTTGGAGGCCAGTCAATGGAAAACAGGGCCGGGGCAGCCTCCACCGGCCAGGCCCGGCCCCTCCTGCGGGCTCTGGTCAGGGGTCCGGAGTGGACAGCCAGCCCGGTGCTTGTGCTGGACTCGGGGGCCCCCGGGTTTTCTTAAAGGACCAGAGAGCCGCGATTTCAGGCTCGGCCTTACGTCTGGGTGGCAAAGGCTCAGCCGGGGTGCCGGAGCGCAGAAGCAGCCACGGGGGTTGGCTGTGTGCCGATAAACCTTTACGTGCAGAGCAAGCCGAGGGCCGGACTGGGCCAGACACATGTGCGCACACAGGGGACGTGGTCATCCCCGACCCTGCTGGGAATAAGTATCTCCCCGGCCCCTGCATGCCCGTGGGCCCTGAGGTTTGCAATTACACGTGTAACCGAGGCGCGTGAGGGGAAGCCTCCTTCGCTTGCTGAGACGACCGGTGGGTAGAATAAGAGGGGGCCAAGGGTCCATGCAGGAGAAGGAGCCCGGCCACCTGAGGGGACCCCCAGCAGAGCCACTGGTGTCCAGGGAAGTCAGAGAGGCCCCCTCGTGATGGAAGCCCATGGGCTTTCTACAGTTCCTGAGGTGCCCGGGTGGCAGTGCCAGGACTTCCTGCCTGTGCCCGGGGGCAGGGACCGACACCCTGGGCCACAGAAACCAAGCGAGTGCCAGGGCTTCGGCAGGTGACCAGGGAGGCGGGACCCTCCCCCTTGGACCCAGCAGAAGACCTCCCACAGGGACTCGCCTCTGAGCTCCGCAGAGCGCCCCCTTCAGCACCCGTCGCTGGGGCTGGGTCCGTGCGACGTGCTGGGGGCGTGGAGACCCCACCAGTTCTAGGCAGGCTGGTCAGTCACAACCTGAGCACCTGGGGACCTCACGGCCCTGCGGGGACGGTGGCACTCTGTCTCCAATGACGTAGAAGACACAGGCAGAGGGCCTCCGCTGCCACAGGGAGGCCTGGTGGGACCTGCCTCCTCCCCTGCTCCATTCGCACCCCGCTTCCTTACTAAGACCCCTCAGGGCCAGGACCCGGCGAGAGGGACGCAGCTGGGGCAGGGGAGGCCCAGGGTCAGCGCCACCTCTGCTTCCACCTCCTGGGAGCTGAGGGCAGAGCGGAGAGTCCTGGGGGCCTCCAGGGGAAGGTCAAGGGGTGTGTGAGGATGTGGGAGCTGAGCCTCGGAGAATGGAGAGGCACCCCAACTCCGGGGTGGGGTGCCTGCTAGGGCCTCAGGCATGCAGGTGGGAGGAGGGTGGTGCAGACCTCTGAGGGGGTCAGGCCCTGCTCCGCCATGGCATCTGCGGCCTGGCGACCTCCGTGAGTCAAAGCGCGGAGCCAGGCGGGCCCAGGCAGGGGGGCTGACCAGCTGTGGCCCGAGAGGGTGTTAGCCCCAAGGCCTCAGTGCCTGAGGCTGGGGACCTCCTGCCTGCTGGGGGCAAGACCCCCCCCCCCCACCATCCCAAGGACCAGCCCCTCTGCTCAGCTCTGGCGCCACCTCCATGTCTGCAGCCCAAGGCGATGACGCCCCCTCCCTCTGCTGAAGCAGCCCATCTGGTGGGGACGGCCCCAGCTGTCCCCTGCCCTTCTCCCCAGCCCCTTCACTCCAGCCTCACGTGAGCACCTGTGCCTCCACACCGGCTGTCCCTCAACCTGGGATATGTGTCCTTGTCTTTGCTCAGCCCCTCTTCTGCTGTGCCCACACGTCCCGTCGCTCAGGGGAGGGTCAGGGGAGGGGCCGGCCACCCCTGTGTGAGAGCTAACGGGGAGTCTCTGCGCTCAGGCAGCCCCCAAAGCCAAGCGTGCCGGGCCTGAGGGGGCCGCCACTCTTGCTCTGACAGCCCTGGGAGCTGCCACTTGCGGCCCACCCTGTCCTGCACTGGGGCCTTGGTGCACAGCCGCTTGTCCTGAGTCAGCGCCCGGGCATACGTCACACCCTCAGGGAGCCGCTGAATGACTTCTGAAAGATGACGGTCCAGTGTCCAGACTCCCGGGCATGTGACACTGCCCACCTTGGGCCAATGCAGCGGCCGAGAGTGCGGGGCTGATTCCTCTCGAGAACGTGCTTTTCACTCTCAAACCCGAGGCTCCTCTTTCTCCTCAGACTCTCTGGGCGCCGCCTCCTCCCGTTTCCTGTTCGCAAACCTTAGGGCCCTGGACTGAGTCTTTGTCATTTATTAGCAGCCAAAGCCTCCTGGTCTTCTGGACCGAGTTTGACATCCCCCTGCCACGCCACACACCACGCGGGTCATGCTGTGTGTCTACTGCCCGCCCCCTCGGGCAGGACTGCGCCCCACGCGGGGCTGGGTGTCTGGCCTGGCACGTGGGAGCGCCCCGGGAGAACAGAGGGTTGTGTGTCTTTTGTCTGCAAACAGGCTCCTGTGCTAACGTCACGGGAGGGAGCTGTTGCAATCAGGGGTGTTTCCTCAGGCCCAGAGCCCATTGGGAGCCCTGGGACCCCTGACAACAGCGAGGCGCACGAGGGTGCCGGAGCTCCAGCCCCTGAGTCCTGGAGATAAGGGCCACCCGGTCAGGTGGACCAAGTGGCTCCGGTCTCGACACCAAGGCCAGGGGCAGCACCCACCTGGGAGCGGAGGGTCGCGGCTCTTTGAGGACCGGCCAGCCCACCTGGCCTGCCTTGCCAGGGCCCTGGGCCAGCAGCCCCGGGAGGCGGCTCTGGGAGGGGCTTTCGGTCCAGACCAGGACCTGGTGCCCATTTTTACCCCCGCCCCCCGCCAGGCATGCCTCCCGGCCCCGCTCCCTGAGGACCCGGGGGTGTCACAGCTCTCCAGGCCGCACTGGAGCCTGCGGGCCGCTGCCCGCCACACTGGGCTGCAGGAGCCCTTTTCTTTTCTTTTTAAAAAAATTTAACTTCTGCCCTGGATGGGTGGCTCAGTGGGTTGGAGCGCCGCCCTGTAGCCGAAAGGCTGCAGGTTCGATTCCGGTCAGGGCGCGTGCCGGGGTGGCGGGTTCGGTCCCCAGTCACGACCCATGCAGAAGGCTTCTCTCTCTTCTCCCCTCCTCTCTAAGAGCAACGAAAAATGTCCTTGGGTGAGGATAAAAGAAAGTTTAAAAAATTAACTTCTGGTTTTCCATAACTGATGGGAAAAGCGCAAGCGGCTGCTTTAGCGTCTAGGTCGGCAACCCGCACCCCCACCAGGGCTGTTCTGAGGGCAGAGGGGAGCCCCCGCCCTGGGTGCGCCAGGCGGCTGCTGCGGGCGCTCCTCCCGCCGTCCGCCGGCTTCCCGGCCTGCTGGGTGTCCCCGCAGTACTGAGTGTAAATGTTGGGGCGTGTGGCCCGGGGGGGCCCTCCGGGCCCGGGGCCCCCCTTCTCAGACAACTCCCACGGGGCCGGCCTGGAGCCCCGCCCCAAGCAGCTGGGCCCGCGACTGCCTGGCACGCAAAGCAGCGTGGTCTCAGGGGGTGTCCGCGCCCCGGCACCCCTCCCAGTCACCACTCAGTGGCAGCAGTGGGCGAGGGTCACCGAGACCTGTCCCACTGAGAGGCCCCGGCCGGGTGAGACACCGTGTCCACAAGGCCCGCATTCTTGACGTCATCCGTTAAAGACCTCACGCCCAACTCCCACCCCGACCCCCACCCCCATGCCAGATGCCGCTTGCTCCGGGTTCCAGCGTCCTGGGTGCAGGACTCAAAGGGCCGGATGTGACGCGCCGGCACCTTCGAGGGAGGGCCTAGGGGTGCAGTCCAGCTCTGCCTCGGTGGCAGGATGAGTGGGTCCCAGGGCAGCTGCCACAGGTGTGGCTATGAGCGCCATCACCACAGTGATGACAGGTGGGGGGGAAACTCAGTGGCAGCTCCTTCTCCCCTGTTCACTCCTGTTTGTCAGGCACCGAGCAGCCGTGGGGCGACCTGCCCGGCCACGTGGTGCGAGGAAGGACCGTCAGGGACAACAGCAGACAACGCAGAGGGGACCGGGCAGCCAGGCACAGTGACCATGGTCCCTAGGCCTCGAGGCCCCCATCTCTGTATCAGGATCCTCGGGGGCTCCACCCTTCTCCCATGGAGGGTCCCTGGTCATCCAGTTAACCACGTGGGTGCTGCGCCGGTTATCATGTGACAGTGGTGACTGAGGGGCTCGGGCTGTGTGGTGCTCCCCGAGAGTGCTGTGGGCCGCACCGCCCCCACCCGGAGCCTCCCGCCGCCTGTGCCCCTCGGGCCTCTGGGAACCCACTGGGCCCACTTTGCCGAGAGGTAAAGGGGAGCTTCTGAGTTGCTTTCATAATTTCGTGTTCGCGGAGGGGCTATTTTCAACTGACATACGAACTTAAACTCTGGCTTGTAACACAGCAGAACCTGGGTCTAGAGTTGCCCAGGGCTCTCCAACCTCTCGCAGCCCGAACCCAGGGCGGTGGCAATTTCCCTTACCCATCGACGTGTCTCGGGGCTGCCGCCTGCCGAATGTTTCCGTCCCCTGGGTGACGAGCCGCAGCCTCCTTTCTCCACCTCCTCCCCTGGGGGGGCTTTACTTTCTGCCTCATCAGTCATGCTTTTGTGTGTTCACCACCCTTTACTGTCAACTTGCACAAGCAGGCGATTTTGAGAAAGACGGCGAGAGGACGTACAGGCTCGGGGCTGCGCACTCGGGCCTGGGGCCAGCAGTGGCCACGGTGGCCTTGGAGGACGGGCAGCGCCACAGCATGGGGCAAGAGGAGGTTTCCTGAGCCAAGAGTTGGTGGGGAGGAAGGTTAATGGGGGGAAGATGGGGTTAGGGGGTGCACAGTGGGCCAGGCCAGGGATCTGCGCACAGTCCGGTGCGAGGGAGGCCTGGTGGAGTTTATCCCGAGAGCCCCCCCAGGACCGCAATGTCACCTGGGGCAGGGATGGATCACAGACAGAAAGGGAGGTGCCTCCCCCCGGGTGACCTCCTGCGCCAGGAGGGCCGGGGTCCCAGGTGTGGGCATTGGAGGCCCAGTCTGAGTCGGCAGGACTGGCTGGGGCCGGAGAAGGGGTGTTTCTCGGCAGCAAGAAACAGCGGGGACCCGAGGAAGCCAGGCTGCCAAGCACAGGAAGGCTCCGAGGGGGTGGGCCTGGGGTGCCTCCAAAAGCCTGTGTTTGGGCCCCACCCTGGACGGAGCAGGTGGGGGGACAGTGTGCTGGCCCCGTGGGGCACAGTGACACCCAGTGGCTGATGGAGGCCCCGCTGAGAGCTTCCCCTGCTCCCCCAGATGCAGCACGCGGCTTCTTCCAGAATGCAGGGGTGACAGGCTGGTGAAGGTCCGAAGGGGACCACGCCCTTCACACACGGTCCCACCCAGTGCGAAGATTGGGGTGAAACCCTGGAGGCAGTCTGGGGGGGCACAGGACGCCCAGAAGGTAGCGGGACCCGCCTTCCCGCACGGGGGCCTCCCGCACGGCCGTGCTCCGGGCTGAGCAACGCAACAGCGACCTCTCGCGGCCAGTCCGTGGGGACACGCAGAGGCCGTGACAGGCGCTTGGGCGGAAACAGTCACGGCTTGAAAAGGTCTTCAGTGTGAGTCCCGGGTGGGACATTCCCACCCGGGACACACAGCGAGTGTGAGGGTGCTTGTCGCCCGCCCCCATCGCCCCGCACGCACGTGCCTTGTTTCCTTAATCGGGGACCCGGCCGTCACCTTCACTTGCCTAATTCTGCCCCAGTTTTAAAGCCAGCCCCGGACTTCATGCCAGTTTGCCCACATCTTCCAGTGCGCACGTAAACGGGCGTCCGCGTACAGGGCCTCAGTGCCGCGGTCACACAGCCGGTCCAGAGACACATTTCCCGATTGTTTAGAACAGGTCTCTGCAAAGGTGGTTTGTTACTTGGGACTCACCCCAGGTCCCAGCGTCGTGTGCGTCTGGGGTAAGTCCTTCATGGGTGATAGCGCTTCTCACACTTTTGTGGAAACGCACCTCAGAGCTTGTGGAAATCACATTCCAGGCCGGGCCCGAAACCCACCCGGGCCGTGCGCAGCATGGGGAGCTCTGGGTCTGTAGGCCTTGGCTGGATGCCCAGGGCCCCTGCCTCCCAGCTGGCCTCCTGCCGCTGAGTCTCTCACTGCCCCCCAACCCCCAGAGGCCTCCGGGCAGAGGGGCCTGGGACAAAGGGAGCAGGGTCGCCTTCCCCGGGGCCTGAGCTCCGACCCCGTGGGGCACGGGGCCCAGGCTGCACCTGACTTCCTGGTGGAACGGTGAAGGTGCTCTGAGTAGGGTCACCCCAGGCCAGGAGACTCCCCTCTTCAGGACAGACCCTGCCCCAGTTCCTCTGCCAAGCCCAGGCCTTGGCCCAGCTGTGCTGGAGGCCCTGGGGGGCGGCTCCCAGCCCTCACCCCTTGTCTCTGCTCTGGTGGGGGTCCTGGGAATGTCCACACACCCCTTCTGTGCTACCCCCGCCCCCCAGACCTGGCGTGTGTGGTTGGAGGGGTGTCAAGGAGGCTGGGGAGGTGACACGACCCAGAGGAGAATCTGCCCGGCCAGGACCAGGGGTCCCAGGGGCCCTGGGAGGGGAGGGGAGGGCTGGCTGGGGCCCTCCTCTGCCAGATCCACTTGGGAAGGGCTGAACAAAAGCCCAGGGTGGGGGGCCGGTCTCCTGCCTGACCCTGGCAGTCCCTGTCCCCGGCGCTTCAGAGAACTGAACTCAGCCAGTCCTCCCACCCTCTCGGAAAAGCAGCCTTTTTAACCCCCTGTTCACAGACTGGGAGACTGAGGCTCAGAGCAGGGGGTGACCTGCCCAGGGCGGGTGGGGGCTCGCTGTGCTCGGCCCAGGGGGCGTCTTCCGGGGAGCGGAGGGGGCCCGGGCCAGGCAGACCCCCGCCCCGGTGAACAGGGCCTGGTGCTCGCGCTTGCTCGGCAGACATGCCCTGTCAAGGGCACCCTGCCAGCCCTTCCTGCCGCGGCCAGAAGCGTTCCGGGCTCGGCCTCCTGCTCCCAGGACGTGGCTCCGACCGGCAGGGGGAGCTCACTCTCCCGGTCAGGGCCGCTCTGGCGCGCCTCCGTCCCTGGATTCCGGGGAGCACCCCGCTCTGCTCGGCCTTTGTCTGGGAGCCTCTCCACAAGCCCCCCATCGTTTCACCCGTCTTCTCCACGGCCACGTCAGGGGGGGCCTGAATCCGCCCCGGAAAGCGGCGCTCGGTGTGGCCGGCCCACGGGGTTCGGGCCCCGGGCTGGCTCCCCGCGGAAGCTTAGCAAACGCACCAGCCTGGGGCTTGGACCGGCTTCCCGGCTCCGCCCACGTCCTCCGGGAAGACAAACGAGGAAGGCGTTGGGCCCCCAAGCTCCTTCCTCCAAGGTCAAGCTCCCTCTGCCAAGATCTAAGAAAAGATTGAATTTCAGCCACTTCTACTGCCAGTTTTGCTTTTGCGATGTCATCTCCTGACCTCGGTGTCGGAAGGAAGCCCTCCGTGCGCTGCGCCTCCTGGGGACCAGGCAGAGCCACGGGCCCTCGGGGCGCCCCTCGCGTGGCGATCAGCCAGCCTCAGAGTCAGGAATTCGCTCGCTGCACAAAGGGGTCCGGACAACTGATTCCTTAGGAAACTAACAAGCCGATCGTCGCGCAGAGAGAAAGGCAAATCGGAGGGGAAATACAGATGGGAAGGAACCGACACCAACACGCCAGGAGGCGGAGGACTTGAGCACAGAGATTCTGCCTCCAGGCACTTAGCCGCAGGGTCCCTTGTGTGTAGCAGGGGACAGACCGGTGCACAAGGGACACAGGACATCGGCCACGTTAACTGTGGGATGTCTGCCCCACGGCTGGCCACGGCTGCTGAGCCTGGCGCAGTTAAATCACAAAATGAGAAGGGAGGCCGTTCACTGCACTTCGCTGCAATAGGCTGGAGCCCCCGTGGGGGGCTGGTCCTCAGCCCTCCTGCCCATGGCACCCACCCGGGTGCCTCCGTGTGGTCGCCACCACCAGGCCAGGCACTTCTGCAGCCGCCCGATTCATGGGGCCCCGCGAGGCTTGGGCAGAAGACCATGTGGCGATGGAAGCAGAGGTTTACAGGCGCAGGCGGCGGAGGGGCCCGCACCAAGGAGAGCAGCTCCCTAAGCCGAGAGAGGCAGCAGCAGGCGCCCCCGGAGCCCCTGGAGGGACATCGCCACGCCGACACCGCGATCTCGGCTCAGCCACATGGGTGGGCCGCAGGCACCCACGCTGCCGGAGAACGCATTTCCGTGGCTCGAAGCCCGCACGTTTGTGGTAGGCTGTTACAGCGGCCGCAGAAACTAACACGCACAGTTAAAGAGAAGGCCTCCCCAGGAGGCACACGAACACACACCTACACACGCTCAGCGCCTGCACATGTGTGCACACACGTTGACAGTGAGAAGCACTTCGGTGCTGTGGGCAGAGACGCTGACTCCTGCGCGTGCTCAGCTCTCGCCCGGTTGGATTTGCGTGTGGCCGAACTCTGCCTCGGGGCGGTTCTGTCACGTTCAGGTTCTAGGCTGGGGCGTGGCCACGCCTGTCAGGCCTGTCCCCTGCTGCCTCTGGGTGCCTCATGCTTCGGAAAGGCCTTCTGCAGCCCGAGGAGATGAAAAGTAGATTTTTTTTTTGTAGGACGAAAATAACTAGAAATTTTATTTCTTATTTCAGGTTTGGGATCCAATTATAATTCTTGCCCCAATAGATCCTTTACTCAAGAAATGTGGTTCAGAAAATTGACTTTCCCTACCGGTTTCAAATGTCACCTTTATCAGAAGCGAAATTAATTTATATCTTTTTAAAAATCTTTTCATCAGTTCCTTTGCCAGTACTGAACTGTTTAAATTATTACAGCTCGAAGGTTGATTCGTCAGGAGAAAGGTCGGTTTCCCTGAGTCACCCCCTGTTTTGTTTTGTTTTTGGCTTTCCACTCTTATTTGTTTGGCCAAGGTTAAGTTGAGAATAAACTTAAGTTCCCAAATTACTCTCATGGCTTTCATGGAAATTGCATTAAATTTACAATACTTAGTCATATGTTTCGGAAAAGTATTACATCTCTCAATTATCCAGATTATTTCTGTGTCCTCAATAACTTTTTATAATGTTTTAAAATAAAAAAATATCTGCCCCGGTTGGTGGGGCTCAGTGGACTGAGCATCAGCCTACGAACCAAAGGGCCACTGATTTGATTCCCAGTCAGGGCACGTGCCTGGGTCGTGGGCCAGGTCCCCAGTAGGAGGCGCTCCAGAGGCAACCACACGTGGATGCTTCTCTCCCTCTTTCTCCCTCCCTTCCCCTCGCTCTAAAAAATAAATATTTTTTTAAAGTTAAATATATATTTTACCTATCCGCAGCACTTTTCCTCCCAGGTATTCATTCAACAGAAACTGAAACTATACAAGTGGGGATTAAAAAAAGCCCTGAAATTATCTTCTGGAGGGCGGGTCCCTTGAAGCACAGGCTTCCCCGCTCGGTGGGTGTCCTAGGTGCCCATCTGCATCCGCGCAACAGCTGGCGCTGCCGTGAGAGGCCGCCTTCGGCTTCAGGGAATTTGTTTTGAAGACTCTTTCAACAAGTGTGCCCGTTTCACGGCGGGTGATTGACGAGCGCACCTGCCCACGCTGCGTGGAGTGTTCCGCGGTTTTTGACCCAGAATAGCATGACCCCTGTGCCCCACCCTCCCTATTCACCTGCTCTCACTCTGAGCGACACTTTTTTTGTTCCCCTGGATGAAAAAATGCTCAAAGGGAAATGTTTTGCCTATGAGGAGAACGTGAAACAAACAAAAAAATGGCAGAAGTACCAAAAGGCATCCAAACCGAGTTCAAACAGTGTCTGGAGCAGTGGAAACAACACCTCCAGAGGTGTATTGCATCACATGGAGAGTGCTTTGAAGGGGACTGAAGTTTAAACATGTAAGAATAAATACACCATTTTTATAAATGAATTGTGGGGTTTGGGGGCCCACCTCATACATTCCCAAAGCCGTGGCCAGAAATGCTCTAGGCGATTCCTCACAGCCCAGACTCACCGCGGTCCCCCACCCCGCCTCCTGGACCATTCGGGGCCCGCTCCCCTTGGGTCCTGGTCTGTCTGGGCAGCTCTGACAAGCTGAAGAGGCGGCTTGTAAACAGCGGACGTGTGTTTCTCATGGCACCGGAGGCTGAAGGTCCAAGACCAAGGTGCCCGCAGCCTCCTCGTCTGGCGGAGACCCGTTGGCCTGGGTCCTGTACGGCGGAAGGGGAAGGGGGCTCCGTGGGGTCCGTTCACCGGCTGTACCCACGGGGGCTCCACCCTCACGACCTAACCACCTCCAAAGCCCCGTCCTAATACGCCACACTGGGGTCAGGGGTCCCCCGTATGAATGCGGGTGGAGGCAACCATTGGCTCACGGCACCTCGTGAGAACGTCCTGATCACGTATCTTTAGAAAATTACCCACCTTATCTAGATCTTCATATATTTACTTTAAACTAGGCTTCTGTAGTTATATCCTTTTTCTCCCCCTAAGTCTAACTTTCGTTTTCTGCTTCGTAACTTCAGGTGTTGCCTTAAGCCCTCCCTCCTGCTTCCCGCGGAGCTTCGCTGGCGGCTGGGCTTCCGAGGTCGGGTGTGCGTGCCGGTCACTTCCGGCCTTTCCTGGACTCCCCGTCCAGGCATTTAAGGCTTCTTCTGCCCCCTCAGCCCAGTGGCCCCTTCCTGCTAGTTTTGACGAAGAGCGCGCTCACTGTCACCCACCAGCGGAGAGATCTCAGTCTTCCTCCCTATTTTGTCAGGCAGCAGCTGGGAACGAGTGACCAGAGGGAAACAAAGCAGGGTCCCCGCCACGACACTCGAACAAAGAACTTACTACAGGAGGCTAGGAGCGAAAGGGAGTCGCGTCTGCCAGCGACTCCCAGCCGGGTCCCAGAAGACCGAGGGCCTTCAGAGCATCTCAGGCAGGGACAGCGCGGGAGGAGGGGCGTCCCTGAGACTGTGCGGGGACCGGGAGCCCCTGTGGCAATTTCCCTCCCGAAGACAAAGCGCCTTTACTAGCTGAGGAGGAGAGATTGTTCCCAAGGTCTAGAAGGGGGTGGAGGAGGAGAACCTGGAAGCCGAGGCACGTAACCTCTGAACCCCAGCAGCCGGTACTCAGGTTAGCTGAGCGCCCACTTGCAGCCTTGGCTCAAGTGTTTAAACAAACTTAGTAACAGGTCCCCTAACAGCGTTATTTCCTCCTCCCGTGGGGCGTTCAGGCTGGCCAGGCGCCTGCCTGCAGCGTCGTGCTCCTGCGTGTGTGGCGTAAGCGAGCTGCCGCCCCAGTCCCACTCCCTGTGTCTGTCTCTCGCTTGAATTTGTCTCTTGCCAGCGAGACGAGCATCAAAAAACAATCTCCCGGGGGCCCCCTGGCTTGGGTCTCTCGCCGTGACAATTGGCCCAGCAAGTGTTTGAACGTCCTCAGTGTTCGACTTTCCTCCTGGGATCGGAGGAGGTGATGTTCTGGGGGTCTCCGGGCCTAATTTGAATCATGGCAACGTTCATGGGCTTTTGAGAAGGGCCCACGCATTCTCGGTGAGGGTTTGGGCCGGAAGCTGCTGGCACCCTCACGTGTGGCTGCGGCAGGGACTTTGAGGACGTGCGGTTTTCTCAGCGTGGACAGAAGCCCAGGACCCACTGAGGGAGGGTGAGCCCAGCCATCAGCGGCATTGAGAATCTTTGTCCTGGAGGGCACGGGGCGGGGGCAGGGGCAGAGAGGGCTGAGGCTGACTGCGAAAGCTAGGGGGCAGGTGGGAGGGGGGTCCCGCCCTGCACACCCCTGGGGCACCGCCATGCACCACCTCCCCCACGGGGCTGTGTCTCTGTGGGAGTGTCTGTCTGTCTCTCATCAGTAAGACTGCAGGCTTGCTCTGGGAAGGACCATGCTCACTCAGTCTCTCAGCCTTGGGGCACCTAGCAGTGTGCAGGACGCCCCCACGTGCTGCACCCCAGGGCACCACGTGCAGCCCTCACCCTAGTGCAGGCTCACAACAGGTCCACACCAAGGATCCCCAGCCTGCTTCCTCCCCACGGCCCAGCTCAGGGTGGGCCTCGGGGGTCCCGATCCCCAAACCCCACCTAGCTCTTCCCATCCCCCACCCTGCAAGCTCCAGGCCCAGCTCAGAGCTCTCAGGCCCTCGCGGGAGGGGAACCGTGGAGGGGCTGGCGGTGTGTGGCGGGATGTTGTTGACTTTGAAAGAGTCAGCATTTCCTCTGGTCCAGGTCACCAGGGAGCCGCTGGAAGCAGCTGCTCTGCGGACGTGGGTCCCCACAATGGGCTCTGGCCCCAGCCCAGCCCCCGGCTGCCAGCTGCTGCTGTCCAGGCCCTGAGTCAGCAGCCCAGCACCAGAGCCAGGCAGAGCCGCACACATGCAGCGCGGGTCCCTGCGGGCCCCCCAGAGCAGCCGCCCAGGGCCCTTCCCCTTGGGGCCCTGCCAGCCTCCACCTCGCTGGGCGGGGGTCTCCCAGCTCTTCTCTGGCCTACCTGGGGCTCCTGGTTTCCAAATCTGGGGCCCAGCAATGACTCTGTCCTGCGGACTGACACTGTGCCACGCTGGTCCTACCTCCTGTGTGACACTGCGGTGTGGTGAGACCAGCAGCTGTGAAGAAGCACGGTCCTCAGCCCTGTCCACTCTCTGGGGAGCGCGCCTCCATTGCTGTTCCAGCGGGGGGCGAGGGGCGCGGACGGCCGTGAGAACCTGCCTCCCACCGTCCCCAGGTCTGCTGGCCCCCTGCCCCACTGCTCTGGCCCCTGAGAAGCTGCTGGAGTTGCGGGAGGAGTGTGTGGCCGGGGGCCTGGCTTAGGCTGACCTCAGGCACCCTCTGACCTTCAGGGGCCTTTTCAACTCTCTCAGCCTTGGTTTCCTGATCTGTAAAATGGGGGCGATCGGGGTGCCTCCCCGTGCGGGAGGGGGTGAGTGACCCGAGCTCAGTTATTCACATGGACGCGCTCTGCAAATTCTGTGTCATCTGCGAGTGGGGGTGGGGGGAGGCGTGCTGGTGCGCAGCAGGGGCAGGTGGCCCCTCACGGGGCCCGAGGCCGTCGGCCTGGCTACGCCTCTGCGTGGCAGCGTGGCCGTCCCAGCTGAGGCCTCCAGTCCGCGCAGCTCTGATCAGGCCTGCCCAGCCTCACGCTGCCTTCGGCTCAGCCTGGCGGAGAGTCCCAGCCCTCGGACTGAGCCTCTGGCCAGCTCCCGGACCCCAGCCCTCCCACCCACACCGGGCCAGCGACCGCAGCTCTGCTGGGCCTCCTTGCCCTGCGTTCAGACTGGCGGCTGGCGTCTGGCCTCCACCCCACCTTGGCAGCCCCAGGTCTGCAGGAGCCTGGTCACACCATTGCCGAGGCTCCTGAATGTGATGCTCTGCACACAGGCTGGCCTACCCCTTGGGAGTCCGGGCCACACCCTCCTGCTCGGCACTGTGGCCGGACGGCCTGGCTCTCAGACTCTTCACGCACGGCCTGTGGCCTCGTTTGTCCACAAACCCCGAGGAGCGCATGGTTCCCGATTTAAATGCCACCCGAGGCTCCCAGAGGATGGAACAGATGAGCGTTCAGAGGATGGGGAAGTTCCTAACGATGGGGAAGGCAGGAAGGCCGCGTGGACCCCACGGGCTTGGGAGGACGGGGATCCCGGTTTTAGGGACAGACCGCAGAAGCTGAAGAGACAGCGTGACTCGAGGCGAGCAAGGCCTGCGATGGCGCAGCTGGGACGGTGCACGCGGAGACCCGCAGCGGCCGGGCGGGGGCGGGGCCGCGGCCAGAGGGGCCTCCCTGGGTGCAGGATCCGGAGTCCGGATCAGGGACGCTGTCCCACTTAGGTCGTTTTGGGAGCCAGGACCTGCCCACCAGCTGAGCGACGCTGGGAACAAAAAGGTCCTGGCTGGGCCAGCAGAACCCCGCCTGGACACCAGCCCGTTGGCTTCGAGCAAGCCCTTCCCTTCGCTTCCGCATGCTGGCCTCAGTTTCCCCGGTGAAAAACGCAGTTTTGGATCAGGAGCCGCACGGCGATGCGGCTCGAGCTCGCAGAGCTGCAGCGGGTCGGCCCCACTTCAGGGTGGGAGCCCTGGACTCGGCGCGCGGGAATGGACACGCCCCGCCGTTGCTATGGCAGTGTCGTTGCCGGGCGACGCGGGGCTCCGGGCTGGGCTCCTGGAGTGTTGCTGCGGCAACCGAGGGGGCGTCCGGGGCGGGGCCTGAGGTGGGCGGGGCCTCCGGCGGGTCGCCCCGCTGGGCGGCGGGAGGCCCTGCGCGGTGGTCAGGGCGGAGGAGGCCAGACCCGGCGGCCGGTTCCGTGTGCGGCCGAGGCCGGGCAGCCGCCTCCACACCCCGCGGCCGTCCGCCCGGACGCTCCCGGGCCCCCCCAGCTCCGCAGCCCTGGCCCCGGGCGGTTTACGCTTCTTCCTGCTCTCGCGGTGGGACCCCTCCAGCACAGGCTGGGACTGCAGGTTATCGTGTCTCCATGGAAACCTTTGCAGCGGGGTGGGGCGCGGTGGTCGCCTTTCCTGCCCGCCCCTAACTTAGTTTTTCTCCTCGCCTTTCCCGGATCCCCTAAGCTTTCGAGGTGCACCCTCCGTTCGCCTGTCGGTGAGGACAGTTTCGGGTCTCCCTCGCTCACGGCGTCACTCTCCAACGTTTCTCATTTGTAACGGCAGCTGCTGGTCCTTCATAGTGCGGCGGAGGGGCCGGCAGACCTGCGGCTGTGTCCCCGTTGCAGCTGTCACTTGCCCAGGGCTCGCGGCGGCCCAGCCCCGGTCCCCACCCTTCGCCCCTGAACGCGCGCTGCCGCTGTGCAAGGCGGGGCGTGAGGGGACGTTTCCAACCGGGGGTCGGGGCGAGCCGCGTGCGCGCAGCGAGCTGAACAGACAGGTTACTCGCATCTCGGACGGGCGGACACCCGGCCTGGCGGCAAAAAGCGACAGCAGGCCCCGGATGGAGTCGCTTGTGCTGTGTCCGCGTCACCTGGCCGACGGGCCACCTGCCAGGAATTCATCGGTCAGCCTGGAGCGGCCAGGCCAGCCATCCCGCAGAGGACGGCGACCCCAGCCTGGGACTCCCCGTTCTTCCGTGGAAGCTTCCCCACCGCCTCGCTGTCGGCGGAAGCCTCCCCTTCCTGCAGCTGGGAGGGGCTCGCCCTTCCCCCCGGCTCGGCCCGCCCGCCTGATTCGGGAGTCGTCGGTTGAAGCCGGCTGGGTCTCGGCCCTGCCGTTGCATTTTCGTTGTTAAGTGCGGCCCGGAGGAGCGCGGCGGGGTGCTGGTGCGTGGCCACAGTGGGAGGCCCTGAGGGCGACGTCCGGCCATTTTGATGGTGGGGGTGGGGGCACTGAATCGCGTCGTCACCAGAAGGCGATGGGAAAGGGTTGGAAAGAATAAAGAAGCGAGGGCCGCAGAGGCAGACGGCCCAGCGCGAAGGGGCCGGGAGTCCCAAAAGAAGGAAGGTATGACAACAGGGAAGAGAAAAATGTTTGAAAACAACAGAGATCAGTTCTACAGAACTAAAGAAAAATAATTTCATATTGAAAGGGCTGACAGGCTCAAAAAGGATACAGTGAAATCCACACCCTTAGAAAGTTCTAGAAGCATCCCGAGAGAACATGGCACAAGAACCCAATGGACGATGGATGCTGGACTTTTCTACAGAATACAAGGCGGCCACAAAGAAATATATTTTTAAGTATTGAAGGAAACACACCCTGCACCTAGAATTTGACATCCAGCCAAGCTGAAAGCATAATAAAAGTACCCTCAGGAGTACCGGGCCTCCGAAATGCTTCTCACCCCAAGACTCACGTCAATAATACTTTGCATTTCACATGTAACACAAGGCAGGAGCAGCTCCAAGAGGAGCCGCTTATGGAGAATCAGGGCGATATTGTCTGGGGACGTGCACCCATTGTCTTAAACCAAAGCAAGGACCCAAGAAAAGAAAAAGATAACACCCACACCGGCTCAGAGCTGTAATTCCGGGCAATATCAGTGGCCCTGGGGAGCGAGGACTGTGTCCAGGCTAAAGCACTTCACTGTCGGGGGAAGACGCTGCCCCGGGGGTACACAGGGCAAACACGGGAAGAGGGTCTGGCCCGGGCCGGTGGGGCTCAGTGGACTGCGCGCTGACCCTCGAACCAAAAGGTCGCCGGTCTGATTCCTGGTCGGGGCACAGGCCTGGGTGTCGGGCCAGGTCCCCGGTCGGGAGCGCCAGCGGCAACAGACTGATGCCTCTCTCTCACGTCGACGTTTCTTTCCCGCTCTTTCTTCTCCCTTCCCCTCTCTCTAAAAATACATAAATAAAATCTTTAAAAAAAGAAAAAGGGTCTTAAATCAAGGGCAGTGGCCACACAATAGACATAATGAAGAAAACTCACTATACGCAGTGAGAAAGAAATAGGCAAAGCTATACAGTGAGTGAAAATTTTTAATAAGATGGCAAAACTAATTCTCTATGTAACTAATTACTATACATGTAAGTAAAATTAAATTCCAGTGATAAGGTACAAACAGATTAGATTTTAAACCTTCAACAATGGGTTGCTTAAAAGAGGAACACTTATAAAAGAATACAAGAAAAAAAACGTTGGCAGAAGGCATACGAGACAAATTATGAACCAGAGGAAACTGGGTTGACATTTCAATCTATGACATTAAAATTTGAGGCACAAAATAAAAACAGAAAAACCCCAGCAACAAAGAAGGCCGCCCGAACAGGCGGATGGACGCGCCACGCCGCTCGCACTCGCCCCGACGCCTGATGTGCCTCCGCCGTGAGCGGCGCGTCTCGCCCGCCAGAGCCACAGGGAGAAAAGGTGCGACAGCCATTGTTGCTGGAGCTTCTAACTTAAACACAGTTTAATAGCTCGGCCGGACAAAAATCAGCAGAGTCTCCAATCCTGAACTGTAAGCTCTGTGCAGAGCTCTATATCCGCCAAACAGAGACGCAGAATACTTGCAGACCGCGTGTTAGGCCCTAGAGGAGCCTCGGTAAATCCCCAGGGCGAAATCCCGTGCCCACCGAACTGCTAGGCTCGGGCTGTGCCTCTGAACCCCTTTGCCCCAGGCTCCCAGGCTTGGCCCTAAAGGGGTTCAAGAGAACCCTCGGGCTCCAGCCGCGTTCAGCCAAAGGGGGCGCTGCCGCATCCCTGGGGTAATGGCGGGGAGCGAGGGCCAGGGGGCGTCGCTTCCATCTCTCCAGGCCGGCTGCAGCCCCAGCTGAGGCCTCTGCCCCTCCCGGGGCTACGCCCTCTTCCCCGGCCAACCCCCAGGCCCCAGTGTCACTCGACCCGCGGTTCCCTACCTGCTAGCCACGCCTTTGTGAATAGCCCCTTTATCAAACACTGCTCAAATTACCCAGTTTGGGCGTGCCATCTGCTTTCTGCCAACCAAGATCCTGACTGGACACAGGCTTTGCTCTCAAACAGGAGCGCAATTAAAATAGAAACCGGTAACAGAAGATTGTAATAAATTCAACTGGAAGTAAAGAACGTTATTAAGTAACCCGTGGATTAAAAGGAGAGTACCAGGGACATTAAGAAATGTTTAGGCCGAATGATAACGAAAGCATTGTGGGCCCAAATTTGTGGGACTCCATCAGGCAGTGCTGTAGACGGAATTCTGTAGCTTTGATGAGATCTGTCAGAAAATGAGACGGTTTAGAGATAAACGAGAAAACCCTTTGGCTCACATCGGAGAAACAGACCAAAGCCGAAGAACCCAGGGAGATGGAAACACTGTACCAGATAAGGACAGAAACAAATGGGATGAAGGGAAAGGTGAGAATATTAACAAGACTAAATGTTAGTCCTTTGAAAATGGTTTATGATATTAAAAGAGAAAAGAAAAACGCGGCCCTTGCTGGTGTGGCTCAGTACACTGAGCGCCTCCCGGTCAATCCAAAGGTCCCTGGTTTGACTCCCGGTCAGGGCACGTGCCCGGGTTTCCGGACAGGTCCCTGGTGGCGACGCGTGAGAGGCAACAGATCGATGTTTCTCTTGCACATCGGTGTTTCTCTTTTCTTTCTCTCTCCCTTCCCCTCTCCCTAAAAATAAATAAAAATAAGATCTTTTTAAAAAAGAAAAATGCAAATAAAATAACAAATGGAAAAGGAGAAATAAGAACAGAAACAGTAGGTATACGTATAGATATGCTAATACTTTTAAAACCTCAATGAAATGGATTAATTTTTAAAAGCATGTAAAAAACGACAATTTTGGCCCAGGTAGAGACCTTGATGGGATCAATGAGTATAATAAAAAGGGAGATGATGAAGACCCCACCCCACCCCCGGGGGCCCAGATAGTTTGTCTCTGCTACGAGCTTGGAGGAAGGATACTTTCTCTTTTATGCGGATGGTTCCAGTAAACAGAAAAAGGAGTCGCTGTCTAGGGGGCTTTGGCGGGGACGGCGGTGGAGGGTGGTCTCCTTTGTGGATGTTCCTCTCAAGACACGTGCCGCACGGATGCTGCAAACTGGAGCGCCGCGCCTCCTCCCTCCGAGGCTGCATCAGGAGGAGACAGTTACCCGGGCAGAGCCCACGGGGGCGGCGCGGAGCCCCGCGGGGCACCGGGTGGGGTGCTCAGCCCCCGGGGTGCTGAAGACGCAGAGGGCAGGCGCTGGGCTGGAAAGGGATGGGCCGGATTTCAAGGTGGCATGACGTCACCACACCCACCGCAGTTCCGGTGGGTGAGCTGGCCGAGGCTTTGTCAAAGTTGCCCGGCGCTGGGAGGCGGGTGGAGGTTGGTGGCCCACAAGGGGAGGTCAGTCTGTCCCTGGTGGCCTGCAGAGGGCTGGCGATTGACGACGGCCCGGGTTTGCCGGTGTGGACCCAGGGCAGCGTGTCACTTGGTGGTCCCAGGGAGTTAGGCTGGAGAGACAGGGTGTGGGACAGCAGGGGGCTGAGGACCTGGCAGTAGGGCGGGCGGGGAGGGGGTCTCCCCAGTCCTGCCCTGGGGAGGAGGCAGAGGGTTGCATCATCCTGCCGAGAGGCTCTGGTCCGGTCCGGTCGAACTCACCTGTGACACCCGAGTCCGTGTCCCCATCCTGCCCCTACTGCCACTCCCTGGTGCAAGGGGCCCCCCGCCCTCCCTCCAGCTTTGTCTCTCTGAGAGGACGCGTTTGTGCTGTTCACCTCGCGGGGGCAGGCAGAGAGAGATTCCATGTTTTCAAGTGAAAAGGGTCAGATTAGAAGGGCCCCGCGTGGGGTCAACGAGCAGGTTCGGCCGGGTAGGGGGCTTCGGGGTTGGGCGCCGCGGGGTCGCGGTTTTCGGCTGATTTGCAAGCGCGCGAGCGCAGTGGCCGTGCAGGGAAAAGGGGCGCCTCGTCCAAGCCCGGGGGTCAGTCCCCCACCTCTCCATCCAGCGCGTCGTGGCGTCAGCAGTGATGTCACGGCCCGGATCCAGCCCCCTTTGGCTCCAGCCTCATTCCCGCGGCGGCCGCGACGCCTGTCCCTCTCCCCGCGCGACAAACCAGCGGGCGGCTGGACTCGGGCGCCGCGCGCAGCCAACCAGTGCGGCGGGAGGGGCCCGGGGCGGAGCGGGGGGCGCGCAGCCCGTCACGCGGGGCGGCCTCACACCGCCCAGTGCAGCCCAGCAGCAGCAGCAGCAGCAGCAGCAGCAGCTCCGGGCTCGCGGACCCGCGCCCCTCTCGCGCCCATGCCCGGACGCCGCCAGTGACGCCGGAGAGGTAAGGCCGCCTCCCCCCGGGCCTCCTCTGCAGCGCCAGGCACCCCGCGTCCTGCACCTGCTCCGACTGCGCCTGGCGGGGAGCTCGCACCCGGCGCCGGCGTCCTGGTCGCGGCCGGTGCCGCGGGCGCCGCGCGGCGCCTTCCCTTCCACACCCTCCCCTGTCCCCGCGGATGACAATGGGGCAAATTCAGGGGTGCCCGCCCTTCATTCCAGGGCCTTCTGGAAAGGCCCCGGCTCTGCGGGCCCTGCTGCGGCGGCGGCGGCGCTCTCGGCAGGGACGGGCGAGGGTCGCCAGGGGAGGGCGAACGCCGCCAGAGGCATCTCGAGCCGCTCTTCTTCCCTCCCTCCCCGGCCATGTCCTTCCTGGAGAGGAGCCACCGAGCAGGGATGCGGTGCGGGCTGCGCCTGGACCGGCGGGGGGCGGAGAGGACGAGGGAGGACTCGGATAGGGGCACTGGGAGGGGCGCGGCTGCGGCGACCAGGCCGGGGGAAGGGCGCCCAGGGCGTGAGTAGCTGCCCTGGCCCCCCGGGTGGGGGAGGGCAGATGCTGGATCCGAGAGGAAAACGCGCGGGCGGGCGGGGCGCGCGGGGGCTGCGGCGGGAGGCCTGGCCACTGGTTTCGTGCGCACATCGGGGGCCTCCCGTCACCCCTACCCCAGCTCTGCCCTCTTCCCAAGAGACCCCAGATCCTTTCCAGAAAGATCAACGGCTTGGAGAGGCGGCTAGTGGACAGGGCTTGCGTCTACGTAGCCAGCGCCCCGTAACAGGTGTGGCCCGGCAGCGGGCGCAGAGGGGCTGCCGGACTCGCGACCTCTGGGCTGCGGCACTCCTCCGGCGCCGGGGCTTGGATGTCAGGGAGGGACTGTGCAGGCAAGATCCTCGCACTCCCCCTTGAAACAGCCCCCCCCCCACCCACTCTGGCTCTCCCAGGGATTGGGGGGAGGTCCGCAGTCGGCGGCCGCGGGGCGGACGGCGGGCGGGGGAGGAGGGAATGCCAAGTCATGGGGCCTGCAGGGCGCGGGCGCGGGCGCGACGCCACCCCGGCGCGGACCCGATGCGCGCCCACGGTCCCAGGAATGGGGACATTCCCCCAGAGACCGGTGGACCCCTCCCCACACGGCCGTCCCCTAGGGGTGCCTGCATTGTGGGATTAGAGCGCTGTTGGGGCTGTCGGGTTGGATCTGCGGAGGGGCGCTGCGGTGGCCCCGTCCTAACCCTGGGGACTCGGGTGCAGAAGTCACATCCGCCCTGTCCTCTCCGCCCTGGTCCCCGCCGGCTACGGGGGCTGCCGGGCTGCTCATCAGTCCGGAGAGGCAGCTCCGGCTTTGAAGGGAAACTACGGGGTCCAGTGTGGGGGGTTGGGGCTGCACCTGGCGGCCATTTTGCAGGTGTGGCTGTGGGATGAGGGTGGTCAGGTTTGGGGCAGGTGTGCTTGCTGGGAGCGGGGTGGGGGTGGGGGGGTGCGCGCGTCTGCAGTGCAGGGTGAGCATCTGAAGATGCACAGAGTGTCCTTGCTGGGGTGGGGCCCACAGGGTGGTCGGCCGGGATCCTGTCAGCTGCAGTGGGAGCCCCAAAACCCCAAGGCTGCCAGGGAGCGCCCTGCAGGGCACATGTCCAAGGCCAGCTGAGGCCAGTTGTGTGCGCCATCCCCCACCCCTCCAGGGCTGCCCCTCGAGGCCTCCTGCTGTAGCCGGGCCGGGCCAGGTGGAGACAGGCTCTGCCCAAAGCCCAGAGCTGGTGCTGGTGCAGCTGGGCCTCATACCCAGACCTGCTGGGCCGAGGGGGCTGGACACCTGGCTTGGCCCCTTGCCGTCCTCCTTGGTGTCACCTCTGCTGGCCCAGGCTGACCGTGTCCTGTGGGAGCGGAGCAGAGAGGTCTTCCCGTGGGCCCTGGGGAAGGCGGGATGGGGTGGGGGAGGGACATGGGAGGGAGGCGGAGGTGGGAGGCCGGGTCAGAGGCTGGGGGTGTGTGGGTGAAGGAGCCTTTGCAGACCACTCAGCTCTCACAGGGGAACCAGGGAGGGGGAGCTGGGTGTGGCAGGCGGGGAACATTTTGGTGGGCTCCTGGTACGACGTCACGGAGCATGGGGACTGTGGAGAGGCTACCAGCATCGGAACCATGCCCTGGCCTTTAGAATTGACTGACCAGGGCATGTGCCCAGGCGGCCCTGTACTTCTGAGAGCCGAGAGGGCCTGAGCTGCCATCCCTGGGGTGCAGACTGGCTGGTTACCGGTCACTCAGAGGCCAGTGACCCTCCAGGATGAGCACGTGCTTATCCTCCTACCCAGCCCGTTTAGTGTTCTTTGCCCAGGACAGGGCTCACATGCCCTGTGGCCACAGGGGACCCAGTGTATCACCTCCATTGTCCCTGTGCCCCCTGTGTCCCTGTGACCACGCTCTGCCCCAAACCTGCTGGCTTGGGGGTGTCCAAGGGCACTGCCAGGCGGGAGAGCAGTGAAGTCTTCTGTCCTGTGTCTGTTCTCTTAGCTGACCGCCGCCCATGCCCATCTGGTCTCCCCCGCCACACGGAAGCATACCCAGGGCTGGGGCAGTGGCCCCCTGCAGGGCCTGGCCTAGCAGGTTGCTGCTGGACTCCTGACAATGACCAGGTCGCGTTCGGCTCCTGATTCTGGCTGCTGGCTGAGCCCGGGGACCCCCAGAGCCCCCAGCCCAGAGCCTCTAGGACCCAGTGCAGGAGTTGTTGCACTGGGGCCACTGGGAGGGTGGAGGCACGCTCAGAGCCAGCCATCAGCCGTCAGCTTTCAGCGGAGGCTAAGCTCCCTGACTCCTCCCAAGCCCTCCTGAGGGCCTCAGCCCCCCTCAGCCCCCCTCAGCCCCCCCTCAGCTGGGCGCCTGCCTCCTCCCTGCCTCCTCCCTGCTCAGCCTTTGGCCTTTGAAGCAGAAGCCAAGCCCCTCGAGGCCTGAGGGTCACCCTGATCGTCACCCTGATCGGGACAGTCTGCCTGGGTGGTTGGGCCCCCCTACCGCCTCCTCACCCCCCTTTAACCTCCTAACCCCCGGCTCTATGGGCTGGGGAGGGGCCCCGCCCCTGCTCAGCTTTTAGCTCCTGGGGGTCTAAGGAGGGCAGGCCCGGTCCCCTCCCGCCAGGTCCCCCACCTGGCCCTGGGGCTGGCGCGGCCCCCGCACACACACACACTCACGCATGGAGTTTGCAGTGGCTCTGTCCCCTCAAAGGCTGCCACCACCTGGAAGCCCCCCCCCGTGAGCACCCCCGGGGTGTCCCCCCATCCCCACGGCAGGTTGGGGGCGGGGAGGAAGAGCCTGGGCATTTACTGGGCGCAGCCTGCAGTGCACACGTCGCATGAGCCCCTCGTCTGATGTCCCCAGGACCCATGAGGCAAGTGGTGTCCCGTCTTTCGGGCCTAGAGGCTGCGCCTCCTGAGGGGGTGTGCCTATCAGGGAGGACCTGGGACTTGCCCCAGCTTCTCCTGCCTTCCAGACTGTTCTGTTGCCTCTCTGCACACTGCCCTCCCCCTCTGCCCCGCCCTGCCCCTCCCCTCACAGACCAGCCCCGCCTGTAAGTGCTGGTCCAGGTGGAGCCCGGGAGCTTTAGCCCCAGTCGTCCATTTCCCGAGGGCCCAGCTGTCACCCTGCCAGGGGCGGGCCCTCTCTGTGTCTCCATGCAGGGCCTGCCTGTCCTGCAGCCACTGCCTCCCTTCCTCTGGGTCTCCTGAGACTCGGCTCTTGGTTTTGTGGGTGCAGTGGCCCCAGCCACTCCTGCAGGCCCCACGGCCCTGGAGCCCAGCCTCTGGCCTTCCCTCAGAGGGGGGCGGTGACGCCCAGGACTGCCCTTGAAGGTGTCAGGTGTCTTGGGTCCCACCCCTGGGTCTCAGCTTCTTTCTCCATCTGTCATCAGCCCAGGCCAGGATGGTGTGTGGCAGGGCTGGGCCGTTAATGCCCAAGACCATGGGGCGGTGGGCCCAGGCTTCTGAGGGGCTGTCATGGGGCCGAGGCAAAGGGGGTCACTCAGCTGCTTAGGGTCATTCTCCACCGCTTCTGGGGCCAGAGCCACACCATGGCCGTGGTCCCTGGTCCCTGGTGCCTGGGAGGATAAGCAGGTGAAGGCGACCAGACCGGGACCAGAGGGGAAACCTTGCGGCTGCGTACCTCTGCTCTGGCTTCACACTCAGGCAGGACATTCTTGGTGTTTTCTTTCCCTAGATCTGAGCTGTCCTTACACTGAATGCACTTCTTTTGTCCTCACCTTTCCCCGGTTCTCTGCCACACACTCTTTTCCCGGCCCCCAGGCCTGGAAGCCAGCTCCACCCCGGGGCTGCAGTCTGTGTCTTGGACTCCAGAGCGGCTGCTTTCTTGGTTTCCTGTCTTGTTTTGCTGGGGCACATCCTCCTGTGACTTTCTAGAATGGCCTAGTGAGAGTGTCTCCACTCTGTCCTTCGCCGAGTGAATGGTTGGGTGGCCGGCCCCTGTTTCTGGTAAATCCTCACCCTCAGAACGCTGGAGACACTGTCAACACTGGCTGCTTCCCGCTGCTTCTGAGACGTCTTTGCCAGCAACTCGTGTGTCCTCCCTAGATTCTCTCGGGACGCCTTCTCTCTGTGGGGTTCCTGCCTGATGTGGGCGGGTCTGCCTGTGCCTTTACTGGTGCCGGTTCAGCCCTTTCCCCTGAGGACGGGCTCTGCTCTGCCGTCTGCCCCTCCACTGCACTCCTCCCCTTGTTTTGTTTGTTCTCGTCCCCGAATTCTACGTCGGTCTTCTGTGTTCCCGCCTTTCCCTCCTGTAGTCATTCAGTCTTCTTGTTTCTGTTCTATGTTCTGGGTAATTTTTGGCCTTCATTTTCAAGGATTTTTTTGTTGTTGGCTTTATGGGTTTTTTTTTTTTTTTTTGGAATTTTGTGTTTGGCATTCACATTTCATCTCCGAGAGCTACGTCTTCCTTTTCTTGAACTGGTCCTGTCTCAGCATCCTCTTCTTGTTTTGAAAATGTAGCCTCCTCTTGCAGCAGTTCGAGGATGGCCATGGAGCTTTGGGGTTCATTTGCTTGCTTTTGCTTCTCTTCCACGGTTTCTCTTTCTTCCCCTCCAGGGCTGTGTGTCATCTGCTCCTGCACGTGGGGGCCTAGTTGGTGCATTCGCATCTGGAGGTCCGCGATCTGAACGGGGCTCTGATAGGAGCTCGGGGTGGGGGTGGGGGTGGGGGGTGAGCAATGGCAGCCCTTGCTTTAGGTGAAGGGGCAGGAACTGGCTGCCCGGCTGTCCCCCTTGACAACATGTGGGGTGCAGCATGCACACCGAAGACATCCCTCTTGCCAGACGTTTTCTTCCATTGCTGCCGTCTGCCTGGGGCACTGGTGGCCTCCGCCCCGTGAAGGCGGGGGCGGGGAGAGGGGGTGGATTGTTCTAGGTCACACTGCGCCCAAGGCGCCCTTTTCAGCCTGCACCTCTGTGCCCAGCCTTGAGCCTGTGACCCGCTGGTCATCACTCCTCTCATGTGCCGCCCTCCTCCCCAGCAGCCAGGAGCTTCCCCCAAAGGGCCCCAAAGACTTTCCCCCTCTCTTCTCCTGCCCCAGCGCTGTAGCGGGGAACTCGCCCTTCCTCCTGCCCTCCAGCATGCGATGTGTCAGACGAAGGGTCCCTGGGCCCCCACCTCAGACCCCTCTGCGGCCCCGCCCGCTGCCACAGGCCACAAGGACAGGCTGTGGTCCCCACCCCATCAGCCAGAGTTCTTGCTTCTCTGTATGACAAGACTTCTGAAAAGAACTTAAACCTTTAAAACGGACGCATGTTAGGGCACACAGAACCGAATACAGGGCGTGTAAACAGACAACCACGTGCCCACGTCCACCTTGGACGTGAAGTGTTCCCAGCATGCTCCGTGCCCCCGGCACCTGCAGCGCTCAGTCACGGGCATCTCTAACCCCTCCTGTGGGGGCAGGGCCTGGCAGGCCCCCAGGGCAGCAGGCAGGGGAGGTCCTGCCAGCACCCAGTCCCTTAGATCCAGGCCTGGCACCCTGACGTCGGTACCCAGTGCCCCCAGAATTCCACTGTTGGCCCCTGGACTCTGTTGGAAGGATTGTTTTTGAGTCTGATGCTCTGCGGGCTGTACGTCACCGGGTGGGCTCGTCTGCGTCTGCCTGAACCATGTTTGCGAGATTCCAAGGGTCCACACACGACTGTTCTCTTCGCCTTCACACCTGGACAGGCGCTGTGCGACCGCACTATGGGGTGTGTGTGCCGTCTCTGGCCGCAGGCCGGCTGGGCTGCGTCTTCCCTCCCTGCTCCCTCCCATTCCTCCCTTTTCTACCACAGACCCTCGCGTTTGGTGGTTCTCCTGCGATTCTGTACAGCGTCTCCAGGTGCGCAGCCGCGTGGTCTGCAGCTCCGACAAGTCACTGAATTGTTTCCAGGGTGGCTGTTGGACTTCTCCCAGGGCCGCTCCTGTCCTGCCCCCACAGCGTTCCGGGTGCTCAGACGGTTTGGTGTCGGGTTCTGATGGGATGGTTCTGAGCCACACTTTCTTCACGTATCTTGCCATGTACATTGCCTGTGCATATCTCTTTGCCCATTTTTTCTTTTATGTCTTTTTTCTTTGGTTTGGTCTGTTCTTTACATGTTTGGCACACGAATCCTCGTCTCCAGGTGGGGGGCTTCTCATCACCTGTTAATGGCATCTCGATGTCTGGGCTCTTCCCTCCAGTCCTTTTGGTGGGTTAGGACATCCTTCTTAAAGGACAGCATGGAGACGTCACGCTCTTCATTTCCAAAACTTCTCATTCACATGTAGGCGTTCCATCTACATGGAATTTGGGCATAAAAAAAGGATCGGATTTTGTGTTTTTCCGTACGGCCGGCCGGTTGTCTGATTGGGTTCAGGCTGCTATCACAGGACACCGCAGACTGGGCGGCTTATTTATTTCTCTCAGTTCTGAGGCTGGACGTCTGCGGTGGGGGTGCTGATGTGGCTGGGCTCTGGTGAGGCCCCTGTTCTGGGCGGCACATGGCCGAAAGCAGAGAGAGGAAGGAAGCTCTCTCGGGACCCTGGTGGGACACTGATCTAGCCCCGGGCTCCACCCTCAGGACCTCACATAACCCCAGTCGCCTCCCAGCGTCCCCCTCCTAAGGCCATCACGTGGGAGGCAGGCCGTCAGCCTACGAATGTGTGGGGGAACGGGGATTCCACCCACAGCGCCGGTTGTGCCGTCCTTCTTCTTCCCATTGAGCCGTAAGTCGCCTTGGTCAGATTTCAGAAGGGCCGTGTCTGCGCAGGCCTGTTTCTGTGACTTTCGTGGTCACCTGTCTTGTCCCAACTGCCACCTTCATTTACTGTGGCTTTATATGAGGACAGTCCACGGGGCCCGGTGCCCCCTCTCCTGGCCTTGTTTCTTTAAACTTGTTTTTGGTGTTCTTAGCGTCTTACTCTTCCCCATACATTTTTAGGAGTAATTTGTGAAGCTTCATAAAAAACGTGATGGAAATTTCATTTGAAATTATGTTGAATCTGTGGATTCATCTGAGTGAAACCCACCATTTTTAGGGTCGTGAAATTTCTTTTCCGCGAATAGCTTTTTATTTAGATTTTCTATCATGTGTTTTGTGAAGTTCAAACATTTTCTTCCTAAAAGTTCTATGCATCTCCTGTGACATTTATTCACATCAAGGTAATTTATACTCCCGGTTGTTTTTAAAATGGCACCTTAAAAATATGTTTTTTAAATTCTTCGTCTCCAGTGCGCGCCGACACGGCTGGTTTCCGACAGGCCTGCCGAGCCTTCCCCCGACGCAGATGCCCGCCTGCGGACGCTCTTGGCCCCTGGGCGAAAGGCCCGAAAGTAATGACTTCTTTTCTTCCCTCCTGGCCTGGAGCTCGCCCTGCCACGCGTTTTCCTACCTTGTCACTCTGGCTGCCGCTGTGACGTTAACTAGAGATGTGGTGGCGGGCACTTTAAACTAGTTCCTGAATTTAAAGGAGCTGTTCCTGATACTTCAGCATTCAGTGTGAATTTGGGGCAGGTTTTTCAGTAGATATCCATTACGAGATTAAAGAAGTTCTATTTTATTCTCACACTGTGCAGAGTTTTGTCATAAATGAGTTTCGCAAATTACGGAGAATGTTTCTTCGGTACCTCTTGAGAGCCGCACTGGGATTCTCGCCCTTTCACGTGGGATGTGGCGAGCGACATCAGACAGCTGGGCTGACGTCCAGCCTTACGTGACGTCACCACCCTGGTGCTCCTGGGACGAACCTGCTACGGCATTTCCCTTCTCATTCGCTACCCAACCCTCCTGCTAACGCTTCGGACTTTCGTGTCTGTGTTCATCGGTGAAATGGGTCCTTTCTCAGCTTTTCTATGTCTAATTTGATGCCAAAGTCATACTAGCCTCAGTGAGTGAGTTGGGAATAAAATCTCTCTCCCTCTGTCTCCCCCTTTTGCCTGTTCCCTTAAAGCGTCGGTGTAAGATTGGAATTACCTGGGTTTTTTTCTTTGAATGTATGGGAGAACTTTCTTATAAAAATTGCCTGAAAAAATTGTATTGCTGTTTTACTCCGTGAGTAGATTTTTAAACTGTTTCTTCAATGGCCGTAGGAAAGTTCAGGCTCCCGCTGACGAATTGTTCTCCTAGTTACAGGCCAACCGATTCTAGACCTTTCTATGTTGCGGACAGTCTGAGCAAGGCTTTCTTCCTGCAAAGCGTGCTGGGCTTCGTTTCGGCAGGGCAGTTAAATGGCTTGAGGACTGACTTGGTCTTTTCAAACCTGTTTTTAAGCTTTTCTAGAGTTACTCCAGGGATGGTTAAACCCCAAAGCATTGACTCCTTTGGAGTGCCTACTGAACGTCTTGGGTGGAGGGATCAAGAAAACTCTCCATTCTGGCTGGCGGAAGCTGCAGTCGGGGTCCCGGGGCTCCCCCCGTGCTGCGCCCCGCTCTCCTTCTGGTCGTCCTTGCCCTCCTCCCTGTCACTTGCGTGCATCCCCGTGACGGGCAGAGTCCTGTCCCCACCAAATGCACACACCCAAGCGCCCTCCTGGAAACCTCCAGCTCCCTGAAGACGGCCCTGGCCGGTGGGGCCTGGGTTGTGGGGTCACCCCCACTGGGTCTCAAGGCGTACCTTCCAGTCCCAAAACCCCCGAGGGACGCTGGGGTCTGAATGGACCTGGGAATGACGTGAGGGTTCCCCTCACCACACACACACGCACCTAACAGAGGCGCGTGTCCTTGGGAGCCCGGCTGGAGCGGCATCCCGTAGGGCTGGCGCATTGGATCCTCTGTATTCAGTATCGTCTAATATCCTGTCGGATTTTTGTTTTGACCCTTGGTGTATTTAGATTTGTATTGTTTAAGGTTCAAGCAATTGAGGGATTCTGTACTTTCTTCTTCTTCTTTTTTTGTATTGACGTGTAACTTAATTTTGCCATGGTCAGAGAACATATGTCTTAATATTTTAATTTTAAATTGAAATTTGTTAGAATTTGGCTCATGACCGGTCTGTGGCTAATTTTAGTAAATGTTCTGCGTGCACTTTAAAGGGATGTGTACGATACATTGGATTGGCCAAAAAGTTCATTTGGGTTTTTCCTGGAAGATGGCGCTAGTAGCAGCCCGTGGTCTTTAACTTCATTCGAAGCAATTCTGTTAGATCGCAGCGTGGCAGCTGTCTTAGCAGCGTGTGTTTAAAAAAACACCAAAATTGGTGAATTTGTGTGTAGCCATTTTAATATTGAAGTTGGAGGAAAATAAGCACCATTTTCAGCATATTGTGCTCTATTGTTTCAAAAAAGATAAAAACAACTGGAATGCAAAAAAAGATTTGTGCCTTGGGCGGCAAAGGTGCTGTGATGGATCGAACGGCTCAGATGCGGTTTGTGAAGCCTTGTGCTGGAGATTTCTTGCAGGACGACGCTCGGCGGTCCAGGCAGCCCAGTTGGAGCGGATGGTGATCAAATCAAGACATTCCTTGAGAATAATCAATGTCATGCCACGCGGGAGACGGGCGACATCCTCAAAATACCCAAATCAAGCGCTGAAAATCGTTTGCACCCTCTTGGTTATGTTAGTCGCTCCGATGTTTCGGTTCCACGTAAGGAAAGGGAAAAAAAACCTTCTTGACCGGATCTCCACACGTGATTCTCTACTTAAATGTAACGAAAATATTTCATTTGCAAAATCTGTGAGGGGTGATCAACAGTGGATACTTTATAATAATGTGGAACGGAAGAGACTGCGGGCAGCGAAATGAACTACCACCAACCACAGGAAAAGCCTGTCTTCGTCCAGAGAAGGCGATGTCCTGTGTGCATGTGGTGGCGTTGGGGGAGTCCTCTGTTATGAGCCCCTTCTGGAAAACCAGACGACTGATTCCAGCAAGGCCTGCCCCCAAGTAGGCCAACCGAACGCAGCACTCCGAAAAAGCGTCCGGAATTAGTGAGCAGAGAGCGCGTGCTCTTCCATCGGGATCAGGTGAGACCGGCGTTTCCTTGACGGCCGGGCAGACGCCGTCGCGGCCTGGCCGGGGAGCTCGGACTCCTCGCCCGCGGGCGCCAGGCATCGCGCCTTCGGATTTCCATTTATTCCCGTCTTTACAAAACTCTCTTAATGGAAAAAATGTCAGTTCCCCGGGAGACTGCAAACGGCACCTGGAGCAGTTCTTTGCTCGGAAAGACGAAAAGCTTGGGAAGATGGAATCGTGACGTTGCCTGAAAGATGGCGGAAGGCAGCGGAACGAAACGGTGACTACGTTGTTCAGTCGAGTTATTGGTGAAAATGAAAAATGTGTCTTTTACTACTTTACAACTGAATGGACTTTTTGGTCAACTCAATACGTTTTTCCTTCTCAGTACCTGACAGAACAAACAAACCCAAGATTTTAATTTTTTCATTTTCAATCTCTACTGTGTCTTTTTATTTAAAGGCTTCTCTTATCCATAGAACATAATTTTAAAAAATCTGTTCTGACAATTGTATTGTTTTACTTGGAGTATTTAATCCATACTAATTGAATTGGGCTTTTAGCTACAGCCTTAAATGTCGGTTTTCATTTGAGCTTTCTTTTGTTCTGTTTTTCCTTCTTGATCATCTTCTATTGGATTGATAAGGATATTTGAATTTTTAAATTTGTTTTGCTAATAACTGGTTAGCTATACATTCTTTTTCTGCTTTTTAAAATGATTAATCTGGCCAATGAAACAGGTGCCCGTGACAATCTAACAGGAAGTTTTAACTTTTCCACTTACACGATGTTGAAACCAGAGGACCTTGACTTTGGCTTCTGTCATTTCTGTTGAGAAATCAGTTGTCAATCTTATTTTTGTTCCTTTGAAGGTTATATGTCTTTTTTTTTTTTTCTGGCTGCTTTTAAGGTTTTTCTCTTCGTCGTTAGTACCAGCAGCCTTATGATGCGGCTTGGTGCAGCTTTCTTTGCATTTATTCTGCTTCGTGTTTTCAGTTTCCTGAATCTGTGGACTGAGACGCTTCAGCAGTTTTAAACAATAAACGGTCATTCTCTTTCTAAGTGTTGCTTCCCCCCATTCCATTCCTTCCCTTTTTATGTTTCAGCTACACGCATGTCACTGTGTCCTGTATTTCTCCGACTCTCATTTCTATATTTTCCATTCTTTTTCCTCTCTTCTTTAACTTTCTAATGATGTGTCATCCAGTTCACAAACACTGTCTTCCTCTGCGTCTAGTCTCTTGAGTTCTCAGTTTCAGTTATTGTGTTTTTAGTTCTAGAATTTCCATTTGATTTTTTTTTAACAGTTTCAAATCCTCTTGCAAAATTCTCCGCTTTCCCATTTATTTCCTTCATCTTTTTCTCTCTTATTTTGAACCTATAAGTCATGGTTATTTTAAAGTCCCTGTTTGACAGCTCCTAGATTTGAATCGTGTGTAGGTATGTGTCTTTTTTTTTCTCTTTGTGTTTTTCTTTGCTTTTCCCCCCACTTTGTTTTGAATCACACAGTCCTGCCCCCTTTCAGGCCTTGTAGCTGATGCTTTTATGTCAGACATTGCCTATTTAAAAAAACACTGTAGAGGTTCCCGACGGTTCAGCTTTTCTCGTCCAGGCCGCTTGAGTGGAAGGCCATCTCTCATTCGGTCAGAGACTGCTGAGTCAGGGCGGCCCTGCCGTTCGGATGGGGCTTCTGCCCTGCTTTTAGATTCTGTGCCTTCTGGGGCTTTCCGACCCGGCCTGGCGGGATCGCCGGGCCCCTCCCGCCCCGGGGTCCTGAGCTGTAACCTTTGGCCCCGTCGCCCCCAGGACTGGAGGCTCCTCTTTGATTTTCAGAGGCTTTCTGCTTGAGTGTTTAAACCCCCACCCCTCGCGCCTTCAGCGTCTGGCCTCTGTCTCAAGGGAAGGACTGGCCACTTGGTGGCCTCGTCCTCTACTTCCTTCTCTTGGGATCTCGGCCTCTCAAGTTGGTTTCTCTTGACCAAAGGCTGTGCAGATCCCTCCGTCCCTCAGCGATGGCTCTTTGCCTGGGAAGCCCCCGGGGTCCCAGCCTCTTGCCCGGTGACCCGAATGCAGGCGTGCCCCGAGAGAAAGTGCTGGGGGATGTCGGATGTCGCCCCTGCCCTGGCGGCCCCCGTCTCTGGAATCTGGCCTGCCAGTCTGCGTGGCTTCAGTGGCTCACCGATTCCTTGAAACAGATAGAAAGTTTTTATCCAGCCTCTCTAGCCGTGCATGGGGAGAGGGAGCGGCTCTCGGCTGCCTCCCGATCACCACCCGGAGGCAGAAGCCTCCCTTGGCTTCACGCGGGGTGTTAAGGCATTGTCTCTGCCCCAGCACCACCAGCAGGGTCGGCTCTGTGTTCTCGCGGTGCCCCCAGAGGTGGCGCTCTGGCTCCGTGTTTCAATGTGGGAGAACCGGCCGTTCCAACGCCACTCTTACCCCATCACCTGAGATGCTGCCTCCGCACCCGTGCGCTTGTCTGTGCGTGTGTCTGTCTGTGCGCCTGCTTAGTCCTTCCTGTCGAGCTGTCTGTCCACGTGTCGCTCCTGGACCTCGGAAATTACTGTAGTCTTCCGGTAAATGTGGCAGCCGGTAAGGGGTCTTCCTCCTCTTTGCTCTTGTTCTTCAGAACTCCCTTCCACACTCTTGCCAGATTGTAGTGAAAATCCTGCTAGAATATTTTGCTTATTGGAATTGCACTGAATTAATATAGCTACACCGGGGGAGAGATGAAAACGTTGCAATATTGAATTGAACATCTGCTTTCGTAAATATTTTCTTCATTTGTGATCATTTCTTATTTTAGTGCTTGTTATTAATCAAAGAATATAGCTTTTTTTTTTTAAAGGCACAGGGCTTGAGGCTTAAAGCTGGAAATCTCATCAGATTCGCACCCTCACCGGGAACTCGCAGCCTTGCCCTCACTGTTCTCACCTCAGCCCAACTGTCCTAAAACGTCCCTCGGTTGCAAAAGCGCGAAGGTTTTCCCGCACAAGGCGTCATGGGTTCTTGGAGAGGCGAGTCCCTCCAACCTAGCCCTGGGGGGCCACTCACGGATGCAACGAGGTGAAGCGGTGCTGGAGAAACGCCCACGGGGGGACAAGCACACTGGCTGCAGCTGCGGGGCTGTGCAGGGCGGCTGGGCACGGGTCCAGCCCTGAGTGAATCCTGCTTCCTACCCGCCTGGGCTTCTGCCCACGTCCTGAAGCTGCTGGCCTTCAGTGGCTGGCTCGTCTGGCACCGCCTTCTCTCTCTGGAAAGAGCCGTGGTGGCCTGGGGGACAACCCTGCTCTGTATCTGTCCTGTTCTGGGGTGTCCTGAGGACTCAGGGAGCTGGCCCGGGGCAGAGACGGGGATGTGCATGGACCCAGCGCTCCCACTTTCCCCTCCATCCGCATCCCCCTCTGAGTCTTGCTGTGGGCGCTGTGTGTCCCCTCACCGCTGACCCGCAGGCTTCCAGCGCCCAGGCGCAACCCTCTTGAGCCGGCTCGGAGCCTGCCCCATGCCTGTGTGCTCAGGGGGCACTGCCTCCTCAGTGTGAGCGGAGGTGACCCTCAAGTGGATGTGAAGACCACCGTCACCCTCACTGGGATGCCGCTGAGCAGGCCCCATGGCGTCTCAGCTGCAGGGCAGAAGCTTCTTCCCTCCTTCACCGGTGCGGCAGCTTTTTTTGCTGAGGATATTACTGACAAGGACACTGGTCATACTGGGTTAAAGGCCCACCTGACTCCCGTGTGACTGCATCTCAGCCAACTGCGTCTGTCAGGACACTAAGTCCAAATGAGGTCATGTTCTGAGGTCCTGGGGTTAGGGCCTTCACACGTCAGTTGCGAGGGGACATAATTCAACCCACGACAGGGTCTAACACACCTTCCAGTGACTTTCCACAAACACGTGTCGTTCGTCCCGCCCAGACGCCCGCCTTCGGAGGAGGTGGGGGTCTTTCTGGGCCCACGGGGGCAGTTGTTTCTGGCTGGCCTCCGGCTCCCGGGACTCCACTCCTCTTGTTGGGTTTTTTTTCCTAAAACCCGTGATGTTTCTCACGGGCAGCTGGCCCTCCGGGCCTGTCCTGTAGGCTGGGACCCTCTGCGGTGTCACGCAGTAAGGATTCGGAGGGGAGTGAATTCAGTCGCCGACCTGACACGCCTGTTCCGCCCTTTCGAATATCCTTTCCAATTCACGTCTCCCTTTTCCTTAAGGTGTCCCCGCGCCCGCTGGGGCTGTCGCCACCACCAGGAGTGACCCACAGAAGTAGCAGAGATGGCCGGGGCCTCGGTGAAGGTGGCGGTGCGCGTCCGCCCCTTCAATTCCCGGGAAATGAGCCGTGACTCCAAGTGCATCATCCAGATGTCCGGAAGCACCACCAGTGAGTACGGGCCGCGGCGGGGTGACCGGCGGCTGCTGGTGCGTGGGCGCCGTCCTGCCCCCACTCCCACCCCCGACCCCCCAGGTCCTCGCCCTGGCTCCCTCCTCGTCCACACGCTGTGCTGGGTTCCCAGGGCTGCACTCACAGATGGCCACAGACTGGGGGGCTTAAGAGAGCAGGGGTGCATTCTCTCCCACCCTGAAGACCCGAGTCTGAAATCCAGGTGACAGGGCCGGTGTGTCTGTTGTCACGAGGCCTCTCATGGGGACACCAGTCAGTGGATTTAGAGTCCACCCTACCCCAGTGTGACCTCGTCTTCACAGCTAATCAACCTGCAGAGGCCCTGTTTCTAAATAAGGTCACATTGTGAGGTTCCGGGGGACATGGTCCCTGATTCCCGTCTCGCTTCAGCCGCCCTGCGCCCGTGCGCTGCTTTCCGGGGTCTGTACTTTTGCTTTGTTTCTGATTGTGAATCATCTCAGAGCCTCCTGAGAAGCGGGAGGCCGGGAGCCCGCTGCAGGTAGGGGGAGAGGGGCAATCCCTAGAAGGCCAGGGCGAGAGACATTCCGGAAGGTGCTTAGTGCCCAGGGCCCGGCTGCTGGAGGGGAAGAGAGGATGACCTCCCAGAGTCCCCTCGGCTCTTCCTCCGTCACACGCGCTCGCGGTGAATGGCTGACCTGTGCAGACGGGGGGCAGAGCTCGTGGTCTGAGCGGCTCCTACACCAAGAAGGGCACCCCTTCTCTGCCCGTGCAGGCATCCACAGACGGTCCTGTGCAACCCCATCACCTCACTCATCTGAGAAGCCAGGACCCATTTGCCATCACTGTTCTAGAATGTTCTAGGCTCCAAAAAGGGTGACGCTGGGCATAGAGGAGCCCAGACAGGGGGGTGGCTGTGGCCAAGGCCTTTTTATTAGAAGAGTCGTTCAAGGCACACAATGTGGGTGGTCGGGGGGCCCTGGGCAGCCGCTCAGCCAAGTGCATGGGATCTGCTGTCACTCGGCACTCCCTGACCACCCGGGGTGGACTCGAGCTGCCCTCTCCCCCGGAGGCCCACCTGTGAGAGTCGAGACGGGCTCTTCACTGGAGAGGTCGCGGTGGTGACCCTGCCTGCTATCCCTGTAGTTAGCCCCACAGGGTGAGGATGGCTCCCACAGCACAGGTGGGGAGACTGAGGCGTCATCAGCCAGCATTGGCCTTGGGCCTGAACGTGACCTCAGTCCAGGCTCCACTCTGGGCCCGGGCTCTGGCAGCCCTCGGGGCTGACGCTCGGTGAGCTGATGGGCAGACATACCTGCACACGAGACAAAACTAGAGTGGCCCGAGCTGAGGGTCGCGCCCCGAGCCGAGGGTCGCGCCCCAGAGGATCAAGTGGGGCTGTGACGACCGGGGACTCGCTGAGACGCCTGGGGTGTGTGAGCTAAATTAGATCAACAGGAAGGATGTCCAGGGGAGTGGGGAGGGGAGTCTCCAGTACAGACGGACAGGGGTCCGGGCTTGAGCCCATTCTCCCCTGGAACCCTGCTGGGGCTCCGGCCTCTGTTTTAGCCGGGCTGCCTCCTGAGACCCGTGAGTTTGGGGCGGCAGCTGCTGTAAACCAGCCTTCTCTCGCTATCTGTCTCTCTCTTTTACATACACGGGCACATGGGGGAATGCTGTTCCGAGGGCCAGAGCAGCTCAGCCCGGGGTCCCCCTGACAGGTGCTCCTTGGGGCCGTGCGCCCCCCACAACCTGTGCTGTCCCTTGAGCACACTGTGCCCTGTCCCTGGGAGGGCTCTCACCTCGGGGAGTGCCTGGTTCACCTGTGGAGGGTGGGAAAGACCCCAGTGCCATGACGCTATCAGAACAAGCTCAGCACCCGAGTCTGGTCCAGTGTCACGTGGATGAGAAGAGCAGGCTGGAGGGGGCGCCGGGCCTGCTCAGAGAGCCTGTGTTGGGGACCAGACCAGGGCGGGGGGCAGGGTGGGGCCCAGCCTGCACTGGGACCCAGCCCGCAGGCTGGGAAGTGAGGAGGTGAGGTCACGGAGGCGGGCATTGTGGGGTGAGCCAGGGGGCCCGGCCCCTCACTGCCAGGGCTGGTGGAGGCCCAGCCCGGGCTGCCTGTGTCAGGAGGGCCTGTGATTGTTGTTTCCGTGGCGCCGGCCTGATCTGCTCTGGGGCTGTGGTGGCCGCGTCCCCAGGTCCCAGCAGGACCTGGCAGCTCACTCTCCTCTGGGCCTGGCTCCTGGAGGCCCCGTGGCTGCGGCCCCCTCTCGGCTCCGAGGACAGGGATGTGATGGTCAGTCGCCAGCTCCTTGCTGTGGCTTCCCAAGGGCACCGGGTCATCTCCCAGAAGTCGTCAGGCCTGCGGCCTGGAGCCCAAAGTCGGGCCGGCCCGGGGGACGGGGCTTCGGTCAACGCCCGTGCTGAGGACAGGACGTCCAGCCAGAACCAGGGGCCCAGGGGCCTGCCTGGGAAGCCACGGGCCGGGGCAGCTGCGGAAACCCGGCCAGGCCGAGGGGTCATCGGCCTCCCAGGGCTGCCGTAGGAAGCACCACGCGGTGGCTGGGATGCGCGCGGAGGCTCGGGGGTGAGCTTAGGTGGGGCCGCGTGGGCTCCCTGCCTCTGCAGCCCTTGGAGGCCACAGCGATCCCAGGAGCCCCCTGGCTTGTTGGCACCTCCTCCCTGTGTGCACATCTGTGTCAAAGGCCCCCTTTTGTAAGGACACGGTCACATTGGATTAGGGCCTGTCGGACTCCAGGGGGACCTCATCTGCCAGGACCCCATCTCCAAATAAAACCACCTGGGGTTAGCGCTGCCGCATGGAAACCTTGAATCACAAGGGTCCGGTTCTCTTGGCGCTGGTGACAGGTCACTGGTGGGGGCAGGGCTGTGGGGTCCTGAAGGTGGCGCCGTGCCCAGGAAAGCAAGGCCCCAAGCTCGGTGCTCTTGAAGGAAACCAACTGAGGGGAGGCCACCCACGACCTCCACCCCCAAATATGGGGGCGGTGAGGGAGGGGCTGTTTCCTCGGACAGTGAGGGGGCTGGGGTGGCCTCCCAGGTGTCCCCGGGGCCCTTGCTGACCAGGGTTGGTCCGAGTTCCTGGAGGACATGGAAACCCAGGGTGAGATCTGTCCCCGGCAGGTGGGGCCCGGGGGCGGGGGACTGAGGTCCCCTGTCCACAGGGACATTGCAGGTTCAGACAGTGGGCAGCAGGCAGGGCGGCCAGATGGGGCCTGGGGTCGAGGTCCCTCCTGCCACTGAGGACCCGCTGCCGCTGGGCACAGAGTCTGGGAAAGGGCCTTGGACTGGGCAGAGGGGTCTCCTGGTGGGGATGGGCGGGGGGTGATGTCTTCCTTCCTCGTTTGATGAACTGATGTCAGTGACCCGTCGGCGACCCGTCAGCACTGCCTCTGGCTGGGCCAGGGTGGGGCTCGGGGAGGAGCGGGGGTGGGACCTGAGCTGGGACGGGGCTTAGAGCCCATGGGAGTCCACCGGGAAGGCCCCTGAAGGGGCACCCCTGGGAGGGGCAGCCGGCAGGCCCGTGGACGCAGCGTTGCGCTAACCGCTGTGCCCGCCCCCTCCCCTCAGCCATCGTCAACCCAAAACAGCCCAAGGAGACACCCAAGAGCTTCAGTTTCGACTACTCCTACTGGTCGCACACCTCGGTGAGTGGGGGCGGGGGCCGCGCCCTGGGCACAGCGCCCAGTCCCCTGCTGGCTGGCCCCACCGGGCCCTCAGCCTCCCCGAGTGGGGCCCTGACTGTCCTCCTCTGCGGCAGGACCCTGCGGGCGGCGGGGAGGGGAGGTCTGCTTTCCTAAGTCACCTTGTGGGTGGGAGGTCACCCTGGCCTGTGCCTCGCAGTGTCCCGGCTGAGACGGGCACCAAGGGGTCGTCGGCTCCCTGTGGGCGTTTTCCCAGGGTCCAAGCAGTGCACCCGTTTGTCCACCACCACCCCCACGCCCTGGACTTCCCGCACGCAGCGTGTCCCCGCTGAGCCTGGCCCACCTGGTTGGCACCTGGCACACCCTCTGGGGAGGGCAGCACCTCAACCTGCCCTCTCCCCTGGGGTCCCTGGCCACCCGCTCCCCACCGCGTCCCGCGCGGTCTACGCCCAGCCCTGCCATCCCCCACCTTTTGAATCCTTCCAGAAGGTGCTGGGTCTCCTGGCCCCAGTACTCACACCCACCTTAGGTCACATCCCGGCCTACCTGGCCCCCAGAACAACACCAGGGCCCCCCACTCCGCCTTCACGTCCAGCCCCACCACCCTCCCACGCCAGAGTGGTGTCCAGGCGCTATGGCCCGGCCCATCGCTAGTCCCACGGCTCCTCAGTCCCACGCTGTTGTGCTGAACTTCGCCGCCAGCACCACGTCACACATCCGAGCTCCGAGCCTTTGCCCACGTTAGCCCCTGTGCCGAACTGTCCCGCCGCTCGTCTGGCCACGGCCTGGCCAGCGCCTCCCGTCCCTCCCTCGGGAAGCCACCCCCAGGCAGGATCGTGTCCCCCGCTTGGGGCGGGTGGCAGAGCAGGCCCCACGTGCTGGATATAGGGCTCCGGAGGCCCCGGGATGTGACGTGGGTCCTTGAGGCCCGGGGTGGGGGGGCTCAGCCCTCGGCGTGCCACCTCCTGCAGCTGCAGCCCCTCTCGCCCCACAGCCCGAGGACGTCAACTACGCCTCGCAGAAGCAGGTGTACCGGGACATCGGCGAGGAGATGCTGCAGCACGCCTTCGAGGGCTACAATGTCTGCATCTTTGCCTACGGCCAGACCGGGGCCGGCAAGTCCTACACCATGATGGGCAAGCAGGAGAAGGACCAGCAGGGCATCATCCCACAGGCACGCGGGCCAGGCGGCGGGTGGGCGGACCCAGGGCGGGCCGCACACTAGGGCAGCAGGGGGCAGCTGGGGGCAGCAGGGAGGCCGCCGGTGGAGGTGGCCCTCTCCTGGGGGCTGTGAGGACTGGTGGTCTAGGCAGGAAGAGGTACCCAGGTTATCGGAAGGCTGAGACTTGGACACCTCACATACTGCTGGGAGCCTGGCCTCCGCCCCGGCCGGACTCCTGGGGGCTCTCTGGGGCCGAGCTGGTCCATGCCGGACCGGGTCAGGGCAGCGGAGAGTGCCGGCCGGTCTGTGGCATGGCAGAACCCCCACCCTGGTCAGACAGGGACGCGGGAGAAGTGAGCTGGTGTGAGCAGGTGATAACGTGAGAGAGGGTCAGATATCAGCGCAGGGGCCCCTGAGTTGTACGCAGCAGAAGGCAGCACATTGGCCGAGCTGAGCGGCTGTAGGCGGGGCCAGGAGAGCAGCATCTCTCCTGGGCGCGGGTGACCCTTAGTGCCTAAGGGGCGGGGCCTTCGTCCTCTGAGCGTGTGTCTTCGGTCCCTACAGCTTTGCGAGGACCTGTTCTCCCGCATCAATGACACAACCAATGACAACATGTCCTACTCCGTGGAGGTAGGGCTCCCCGCCGGCACCTGGCATCTGGTCCTTGGGGCATGGCTGGGGTTGCAGGCACGGACCTCGCCACCGGCATGTGCCCGTAGCTTGTCACTTGTGCATGTGGCAAGCACGTCACCGTGTCCACTCGGGGCAGGGAGACGCGCAGGGCGCAGAGGATGCGGGTGACCCTCTGCCCAGCCAGCGTGGAGCGAGCTGCTGCTCTGCTGGCGTGGAGGCGGTGCTCCAGGGCCGCATCGCCTGAGCTGCGCTGTGGTCGTGGCCCCAGGGTGACTGTGCTGGAGGGAGCCCCAGGATGGCCGCGGGTGGGGCAGGGCTAGGCGGGGGGATGGGCTGACACCCCAACTCACACGCTCACACAGGGGCTCGGAGCCCTTGCACACCTCCCCCCACCCAGTGGGCAGCACCCACACTCCCTACCCCATGCCCCCGCTGGACCCCCTGCGCCCCTGCTCAGGGATCCTGGATGGTGAACCCACGTCTCCCAGTGCACCCCCCTCGGGAGTCCCTGGTGACAACCCCAACCCCCCATCTCGGGGGTTCTGATGACAGCGCCCGCACCTCCTATCCTGGGGGTCCCTGACGGTGTGTCCCTGCCCCGCAGGTCAGCTACATGGAGATATACTGTGAGCGCGTCCGCGACCTCCTGAACCCCAAGAACAAGGGCAACCTGCGGGTGAGGGAGCACCCGCTGCTGGGGCCCTACGTGGAGGACCTCTCCAAGCTGGCTGTCACCTCCTACAATGACATCCAGGACCTCATGGACTCGGGGAACAAGGCCAGGTGCGTGCGGGGCGGCTCGTCCCCGACCCCCACCACGCCCACGGCTGCGAGTCCCTCCAAGGAGGCCGGTCCCTGGGCGCCTGTCGCCCCCCGGGGGCTCTGTGCGGTGGCCGCCGTGGAGGTGTGGTCTCCGCGGGCCTGAGGCCGTTCAGGGCACATGTCGCCCCAAGGGGGACCTGCCACCCCCTCTGTTACCTGCACAGGGGCCGCTCCTCCTGGCGGCTGCTGCCGGGGCGGCCATCCTGAAGGGGCCCAGGGGTGAGGAGACTGAGGTCCAGCCCTGCCGGCTCTGAGGATGGTGGCCCCGTGGATGGGAAAGGCCAGCCACAGGCTCTGCCGGCCATAGGCAGGGCTCATGGAGATTCCCTGTCCTGGGCCTCGAGGGTCCGCCCTGATCGCCATGGCAACAGCCCCTTCCCGCGTCCCCTTCCTGCGTTCCCCCACCCCTGGAGGGTGAGGGTTCCCTGTGTCAGTCACCGCCGGCCCGCACCTTGTTTGTGGTCCTGTGGGGGTGCCGTTCTGAGGAGGCCCCTCGGGGCTGTGCACTGTCAGGGCACCTAGAGGGAGGACAGGTCCCTGAGGTGTCTACAGGGGGTGGCGCTGGGGTCCTCCCACACCACAGCCACAAGGGCTCCTGCCCAGCTGGTAGAGTGAGTGGCACCTGGGTCCTGCTGAGCCCCCAGGAACAGAGAAGCACCCCCAGTCACAGCACCCCGAGTGCCAGGGGGCGGGGGGTCCTGAGATGGACGTGGTGGACAGGCGGGTGTGGGCCCAGCCCCGCTGACGGGACGCACAACGTCTACCAGGAGGGCAGCCCCGAGAGCCCAGGCGCGCTGACGCCCTGTGGCCTGGCCCAGCCGGCTGGCGCCACTGGCGACCCTCACGTCCGACCACAGGATGACGGGTCACCACGTGTGGCTTCTGTTCCCGCAGGACCGTGGCGGCCACGAACATGAACGAGACCAGCAGCCGCTCCCACGCCGTCTTCAACATCATCTTCACCCAGAAGCGCCACGACGCAGAGACCGACATCACCACGGAGAAGGTGAGCGTGGCCTTGGCGGGCGGGGGACGTCGGGCAGGCGGGATGTGGAGGCCAAGCCGCACGTTGGCCTTGAGGCCGGGGCAGCGTCTTCATCCTGGGCGCCCGGCATTGACACCCCCAGCCCAGCGCGGGCCTTGGTTGGAGGTTGGCCAGGCCTGCGAGGCCACCCCGCTTGGGCCTTTGACGCCACCTGGGTGTGGAAGGGACTTGAAGTGGGGGGACCACGGACCCCCCTTCGAGACGGCTTTGGTGGAGACTGAGGGGCTGAGAAGGGATGTGCCCGGGGCTGCACCACAGCACGACCCCCACAGGCCCAGGGCACCCGGGTGGCCCTTGGAGGGCAGCAGGGAAGACCGGGAGGTCTCGGCCCGAGTGAGTGCCTGTCACGGAGGTGACTGTCGGCGCGGCCTCTGGGAGCACAAAGCGGGGGCTGTGCTGAGCAGGCCCCGCCCCCCCCGGGCTCCCAGCCCAGATGCCTTTCCCACGTGCCCTGGCATTCTCTGTGGCCCCGGGCGGGGGTGTCCTCTCCTGGGGCTCTTATGCCGACACACAGTCTGTGGGGCGCAGGGCGGGCACCAGCAGCTCTGACCTACGGCGTCGGGTTTCTCTGGCTGTGCCCTCTCCCCGCCCCACATCCAGGCCTTTTCCTGGGGCACCCCCGCCACCTCCTGGACGGCTGGCTCCCTCAGCCGGCACCCCGGCATCCGCAGAGGGGCCAGGGAGGATAGTGCCACTTTGTCCTGATGGTACTGGGATCACTAGGCCTGGCACCATCCTCCTGGAGGCTCATGGTGGCCGAGTGAGGCCTGGCGGTGGGCTCCCTGCTGCCCCTCCTGCCCCAGCAGGCTCAGGGCACCCAGAGGGCCCCACCGATGGCCGTGCCTGTTGACCTCTGGGCATGGTGCCCACGCGGCTGAGCATTGGGCGGGCCTTGGCCCCCTTGGGATCCACATGGCCGCCTGCCCAGGCCATGGGAGTGTGCACCGGGGCCTCTGCCCAGTGCACAGGGCAGCCGAGTAGTGGCTGGGTCCCCGGAACTGGGCTCGAGCCCCAGCGCAGACGAAGTCCCCATCCGTGGAAATGGGTGACGGTGACAGGACGCGCCTCGTGGGCGCCGTGGGGAGTCCATGCGGGAACACGCAAGGGGCATCCGGTGTGCAGAGAACAGCGTGGCTGCTGCGGCGGGCGCTCGGGGGCAGAGGCCTGCAGCCTCCTGGGGAAGGTCACAGCCCAGGCAGTGTGTCGGAAGGACCACGAGCAGGGCTGCAGAGGGGAGGCAGGGCCGGAGGAGGCGGGGCGCCCCGTAGCGGCCGCGTGGCGTCTCCGATGGTTGACGCGCTTGCCGTTCCAGGTGAGCAAGATCAGCCTGGTGGACTTGGCCGGGAGCGAGCGGGCCGACTCCACGGGGGCGAAGGGCACGCGTCTCAAGGTAGGGGCCCGAGCGCCATGCCCCTGGAGAGCAACCCCTGTGCCCCCACTCACAGGGTGGCCACGCCTTCACTCCTGGCTCGTCCCAGGGTGGGCCAGGCAGGCGGACTCCTCTTAGGGCTGGAGGGCGTGCGGGGACCACCCCCAGGGTGAGCCCATGGTGGGCACGGGCAAGGAGGTGGGAGAGGGCCAGCAGGCAGACCACCGTCACGGGAAAGCTGGGCCCTCCATGGGCCCCCACAGCACCCCGCCACTGGCGTCTGCGCTTTCCCCCGGAGGAAGAGGGGCTGGGAGCTGACCAGCCATCGTCCTGAGGGGCACCTTCGGGTCAGGCCTCCTTGGGTGCCAGGAAGGAGTTTTTACAAATTTCCTGAGTGCCCCCTTGGTCCCCACCGTTGCCTGATGGGTGGGAAGGGGCTCTGGCGACTGTAGCGGGCAGGGTGCATGTGAGGTGTTACTAGGATTTCGAGGGAGCCGAGGCGCGCACTGGGCAGAATGTGCTCCCCGCCCGCCAGGCGGGCCTCTGAGTGGCTTCCCGCAGACGCCCCGCAGCCCCAGAGCCACGCAGGCCAACCCCCGGGGGATCACTTGGGAGCAAGAGGCTGCGAGGCTTCCTAACGCACCGCCCCTCCGCACACAGGAGGGAGCCAACATCAACAAGTCCTTGACGACCCTGGGGAAGGTCATCTCCGCTCTGGCTGAAATGGTGAGCCGGCCTCAGGCCTCTAGAGCTGGGCTGATGGGCTGGACCACGGAGCTGCCCTCGGGCGGGCCTCCCCGGGCGATGCCGGGAGCCTGTCCCGTGCGTCGCGGGCCCCGGGTGCGCTGTACCGCTCACGGGGCCCTGCGGAGCGTCCCTGGGGTGAACCCGCTGGCTGGCGTCCCTCTGGGAGGGTGAGGCAACGCTCTACCCGAGTCCGCCCCACCCAGGCCATCTTCAGGGAGGGAGCCCGCGGCCCTTGGAGGTGAGGGGCGGGGTTGGATGGGTCCCCGGGGACAGGCAGCGTTGCACACTCCCCAGGGAAGGACAGACCCCGGGAGACCCCTCCTGCCTCCGAATGGGGTGTGGGGGACGAGCCGATGGGTGACGCAGCCCAGGAGGCTGCGCTGTCCTCGGGACGGCTCTGACCTGGCCGGCTTGGGACAGCTCGGGGCAGTGGGGCACAGACTCCAGCACGTGCTCAGGCCCCACCCACCCCTCCGCCCCCGGGGCCGCCTGACCCTCCTTGCGCGCCTGGGGCCCCAGCTGCGCCCCGGGTCCTCAGACTTCCCTGCCTTTTCTCTTTCAGGACTCTGGGCCCAACAAGGTGAGCCGCTTGCTTCCGAGCCGTGCCGTGCCGTGCCGTGCCGGGCGAGGTGTCGTCGGTCCTTGCCGGGGCGGGGGCTGGAAGCACGGAGCGCCCTTGGCTGCCGCTCCCCCGTGGGGGGCTCGGCAGCGGGACTCGGCCCCTCGTCGGCACACTTCACCACGAGTGTGCTGGGCCCCACCTGGGCCGGGAGCGGGGCTGCGGCGCGGCGCGGGAGGGAGGTGACGGGCGCCACACGGGAAAGTAAGGTGCACACAAGCACAGATGGGGTGAGTCTCGTCAAGGAAAAAACACTGGCTGAGGCGGAGACTGACGCGTGAGGCGGCCTTCCGTGAACGCGGCCAGGAAGCTCCAGAGGAGCTGGAGGCCGAGACCGGAGTGAGGGGAGGCTGGGCCCTGCCGGGAGCCGCGGGGGCCGCACAGTGTTTGTGAGGGTCCCTGGAGCGCGCCGTGCGGGAGGCGCGTGGAGTTGTGAGAGGAAGTGCGTGAAGTGGCGGGAACAGGGTGAGAAACTGTGGGGAGTGAACTGCGAAGACGTGTGAGAGGGTCTGAGATGAACCCTGTCGGGCAGCTTGAGCAACCGTGTGCGGGACCGGAGAGAAACTATAGGTGCGGAGCCGTGTGAAAATAGCTAGGGACCCCGCGTGCCCGAGTAGGGAGCCACGTGGCACGGTTGGGGGGCTCCGTGGGTGGCGGTGTGGGGCCGGGTGGAGGGTCGGCTGGGGGCCCGAGGGGACCCGTGCGAGGAGCCGCGTGTGGGATCGTGTGAGGCTTTGTGAGTAACTGTGCGAGTCCCTGGGGAGAGATGTGTGCGAGGAACTGCAGAAGGGCGAGAAATGGCTGAGAAACGGGGAACGGTTGGGGCCCGTGAGAGGAGCCGCGTGGAATGGTGCGGGCAACTTTGCGAAGGGACCCAAGCGGTTTGGGGAACTGTCAGGGGCTGTGAGGAGCAGTGTGGGGAGCCATGGAATGGACTGCGGGACCGCGTGGAAGTGTGAGAAACTGCAGTGACACCATGGGAGGAAGCGCGGGAACCGCGTGCGGAACGGCGCACGGGGCGCGAAGGAGCCGCCGTGGAGCGCTGTGCGGCCCTGGGGGAGCCCCGTGGGGGCCATGTGAGCGCTGCGGGGAAATACAGAACCCGAGGGGTGTGTGTGGACTACGGACGGCAGTGAGACCCGTGTGAGGCACCGTGCGAGGCACCGTGCAATCGGCTCTGTGACAGAAGCTGTTTCGGGAGCCGCACGAGGAAGCTCTGAAGAGCGAGTTGAGGGGCAGTGTCGGGAGCAGGGAGCGTGGGCACGCGGAGACGCGGCGGCCCGAGGTGGCAGGGACCTGAGCTGCGGCCTCGGTCCGCCGCCCGGAACTGGTCGACTGTGGTTCGGTGGGAAGCGACGGGTGGGTTTTCAGCGGGAATCACCCCCTAACTTAGTCTCAGCCGTGCCCCCCGGGCTGGCTGGCAGCGGGAGGGCCCGGCGTGTCGGTCGGCAGAGGAGGTTGGTGTGGACTTTGCTGGCGGATGGCGGGGCTGGGAGGCCGAGGGGCGGCCCCGGGAGGCGCGGCCGCTGGGGGGCAGACGGCACGGGGCGGGGGGGCCCTGGGCTCCTCGCTCACGTAACTGAGTGATCGTAGGGCGTTTACTGTGGAAACAGGACAAACGTGGCAGAGATTCAGCCTCAGAAATTAAATCTGAAAAAATAAAGTAGAAATAGAGCTTTTCACCCGCCAAGTTTCCGAAGGAGAGAAAGAAGGCCCTCGGGGCTGGTGGCTCGGCCACTCACCCCCGCTCACAGAGGCCGGCCCGGCGACCCCGAAACCCACGTGGGCAGTGTGTCTGAGAGCGTTCACCACACGTGTCCCCCGAGGGCCAGTGAAGCTCCTGGAGGATCGTCCCGAAAGACGACGAAGAATGTGTCGGCCCCAGAGAAATGGCGCAGCTCTGGCGGTGGCAGTGGCGTGCCCATCCGCGGGAGGGGCTCCTGGGGGCAGGACCATGTCTGCTGGCCACTGCGGGGGCTCGGCACATCCTTCCTAAGCGACGACGCGGACACTGGAAAGTAGCTGAAGACTCACAATTGGCGGCAGCGTTGACCTGTCATGCTGTGCCCGGCACACGGGCTGGAGTCCGTTTTGGGTGGAGTTGCCCTAGGAGAGGCAGGCGGGCCGCCGTAGCAGACGCAGACTGCGGGGCGCTGCGTCCTCGGGGCGGTGGCGGAGCCCGTGTTGGAGCCGGGCGTGTGTGCTGGCCCCGGGAGGGCGGTGGGAAGTGTGATGGGGGAGGTGGAGGATGAATTCTGTGTGCAAGGGAGAGGCAAGCTGGCGGGGGCTGGCGGGGGCCCGGGCTGCCACACTTGGCGGTGGGGCCTGTCCTTTTGAGTCAGCAGAGCCACTGCTGGTGTTTGTGGAGGGGGAGATGGTCCCAGGTGGGTCCTTCCGACAGAGCAGAGGGCGGTGTACGGGCCAGTGGCGCCAGCACGCCCGGGCTCGGGTCCGGCTCTGTGACCCACGCGGGTGCACGGCGGGGATGACCAGGGAGGAGCCAGAGGGATGAGCCAGCAGGTCCCTGATTCCAGCCCAGGGCGGAGGTGCCTGGGGACGGCACCCTGGGTTCAGGTGGGGAGAAGCCTTGAGAGCTGGCCCCGCCCTGCCCCCTGCGGCCTCCTTGGCTTTGGGGACCACCCCGCAGGCCCTGTGCTAGCCCCCCCACCTTCATGAGTTCAGGGTTGACCTTGAATATTCCTCCCTCACAGAATAAGAAGAAGAAGAAGACAGATTTCATTCCATACAGAGACTCCGTGCTGACCTGGCTCCTCCGGGAGAACCTGGGTGAGGACCGTGGGCTCGCCCAGCCCCGGGGCTCTAACCCCCATCTTCCTGCCTGGAAGCGGTGCCCAGACCCCAGGAGGCCTACTGCCTTCCCTGGGCCGAGACCGAGGTGTACTGGGCGGCCTTTCTAGAGGGCGTGGGACAGTGGCCACAAAAAGCTAATGACAGCAGGTGTCGGGGACTAGGATGGCCCGTGGGGCCAAGAAGCACCCACCCCCGTTGGTGCTTCCAGTTCAGGTCTGTGACACCCAGAGCAGGTACCCACTTCCCTCTGGGCCTCGGTTTCCCCATCTGCAGCAGGGACCCAGGGCTCTGATTCTGGGGAGCCCTGCTTGCTTGCTGGACTTTTGGCGGGGGCAGGGGGCTGCCATAAATCCCCTCTCCTCTCTGCCTGAGGTCTGAGTCAGTGAGAGACAGATGGGGAGGTGGAGGCCGAAATGCCTCCCACCCAAGTACAGTCTTGGGGGACCCCCCCAGGTGTGTTGACAGCCAGGGGAGCTGATGCCCACGGAGGTGAACTGAGCCCCGGGCTGGCCCGCTGAACACAGACGACTGGGGACCTGCGGCCTCTCGGCGGCGTGGCTGAGACTGTGTCCTAGAGCCCCTCCGTGTTCACGCAGTTGGCCCGTGACTCGGGTCACCTCCCTGGGCCTCAGCCTCTCCAGCTGCGGGTGTAGGAGGGGACGGAGTGGGCAGGGCAGGGCAACATGGCAGCGGGCTGACCTCCCGCGCGGCCTGCTCTTGCCCCAGGCGGGAACTCCAGGACAGCGATGGTGGCAGCCCTGAGCCCTGCGGACATCAACTACGACGAGACCCTGAGCACGCTGAGGTGCGTTCTCGTGGGAGGTGGGCCTGTGCCCCGCCGGGCTCGGGTGGGCGGGCTGCCTCCCAGGGGCTCCCTTTCACCTGCGACTCCGTAGGCTCCAGCGGCCGTCGGAGCTGCCTGTCCAGTCCCGTGGCCCTTTGGGGTGCACCGTGGGGCTGCAAGCAGCCCGGGGCCCCTGTGGCACGAGGCTGGAGAGCTGTGCTTATGGGCTGAGCAGCTGCACCCCGTTTCGGCCATGCGAGCCACCAGGGGTCTTTAAGTAGCAGAGGGGTGTGTCTTTAAAGGTCCCTCTGGATGCCGGCGGGTGTCTTTGGAGGGGAGCCCGGGTCCCTGTCTTGCCAGAGGCTGCCTGGCAGCCCAGTCAGGGTCTCTGGCGCCTTTTGACTGAGCACCAGCGGTAACAAGAAGAAAGAGGCGTAGGGCCCCACATGGGGACACGCTCCCATCTGCACCCACGCGTGCTTTTGCTGTATGCAGCGCGGGCTCGGACACACGTACACATGGGTGTTCTCACACCACCCACTGGCTCCTTCCACTTTGGGACCTTGGTCCAGGTGCCAAGGCCTCTCCTCAGGGAGAAGGTGCCACCCTGTCCTGTCTCGTCCCGGGGCTTGCGTTTCCCCCAGTGGGCCAGCCGGGGCCAGTTGACCCACCCGTAGGTCCCTGGCCAGCGGCCCCAGGCACAGCGCAGCCCACAGCTCCCTCCGCTGCCCAGGTATGCGGACCGGGCTAAGCAGATCCGCTGTAACGCGGTCATCAACGAGGATCCCAACAACAAGCTGATCCGCGAGCTGAAGGACGAAGTGACCCGGCTGCGGGACCTGCTGTACGCCCAGGGCCTCGGGGACATCACCGACAGTGAGTGTCTGTGTCTGCCTATCCCGGGCACGGCAGCCGGGCTACGGGTCCCCAGGCCTTTCTCCTGGGGCCGCCCTCCGGGCTGAGGTGGGTCGGGCCTCCCTGGGTGGGAGGCCGGGGTTCTGGCCTCGGCCTGAAAGGGCTGCATGGTTTGGGTTTGGTGCCGGCCCAAGCAGGCCAGAGATGGTTCTCCTGGAAGCCACGTTGGCGCACCATGGGTGCTGGGGTCCCTGTGTCCCCACCGAAGACCATGGCCACCTGCCTGATGCCCGGCCTGCAACGGGCGAGCCCTGGACCCTGCAGAGACAAACTGTTCTTCTGTTTCTCTGTCTCTCCTTCCTCCCCCACGCCTCCCCTCCTCCTTAGCCAACACTGTGCCCGGAGGACCCAAATGTGTGTATCCCCTGCCGCTCCCTGTGCACCCCGCTTCGGCCGCCTGCCCGCGGGGGTGTGGGGCAGCCCAGTGGGAGGGGCTGGGCCTGGGGTCGGCAGGGGATCTTCAGGGCTGGGATGACAGCCCTGTCAACCACGGGCACCCTCCTGCTAGATTCGGAGTCACACCCCTTGTCCGTATGGGGAACTGAGGCACCAGGGGGGCAAGAGGCGGTCAGAATCCCCTCAGGCGGAAAGTGGCTGAGCTCAGGCTCACGGGACGCCGCGTGCCCCCGAAACCTGGGAGGTCCCCAGTGCCGGAGGGCCACCTCTGTCGCCGGCTCCTGGCTTCAGTCCTCCTCTGGTCCCACTCACCTCAAGGCCCCTTTCTCCTCGAAATGGCAGGAGTCTGACTGCTGCCAGATCCTCCCAGCCTGTGACCCCTGCCGGCCCTGGGCGGGGCTCCCCCGGGCAAGGGGCATAGTTCAGTGCCTCCCGACCCCAGGGGCAGAGGGACCCTTGGGGTCCCCGGTGCCCCACGCTGTCCTGTGTGCTCAGCTCGGCTCTGTGTCTGCTTCTGCTAAGAGGGGAGTCACAGCCCCAACCCCCAGCCAGGCCTTCAGGGGCCCTAGGGCCGCTGGGAGCTTCCCACAGTTTCCCTCCCCTCCAGGGGGCTCCTTGGTGGGGACGCAAAGCCTCATTCTGCAAGATGCACTGTGGGCTGGGTGAGGGGCGGGCACAGCGGGGGGGTGGGGGCTACCCACAGCAGAGAGGATGAGCGTGGGGCGCACCTGCCCCAGGGTAGTGCCGGGGAAGAGCCGGGGACAGGGCTGGAGGCACGTGGAGCTTGGGCGGCTCAGGCGCAGAGGCTGCAGGGCGTCCTGGGTGGCGCGGGGCTTGGCCTGCAGGGGCAGGGAGGGCGGAGAGGCCGAGGGCCGGGGGCCGGGGTGGAGCGAGGGGTGCCGAGGGCCGCTGGTGGTGCCGTGCTGCTGCGGGCAGTGGGCCTCGGGGCAGGGGCCCATCGTGCAGGTGGCAGGTGGTGTTGCATGCGCTGCCCGGCTCCTGGCGGCTGCGCCCCACTGGGGGTTCCTGCTTTCTGCCTTCACCCACCTCCTGCGGTCTCCCAACTCGTGTCTCTTTTCTCTCCCTCCCACCTGTCTGCCCCCCCGCCCCCCTTCCTCCCGTAGACCTGTCCGACCTGGACAACAGTAACCATAACTGTGACTGGCTGGAGCTGAGTCGAGCCCCTGACAATCTCTCCACAGTGACCAACGCCCTGGTGGGCATGAGCCCCTCGTCCTCGCTCTCGGCCCTGTCCAGCCGCGCGGCCTCCGTGTCCAGCCTGCACGAGCGCCTCTTGTTTGCCCCGGGCAGTGAGGAGGCCATTGAAAGGCTGAAGGTGAGGGCAGGGCCGGGCAGGGGCGCCGGGCAGGGGCGCCGGGATGGGAAACGGCGCGCGACAGGCGTGGGGTCTCGCCCCCCCGGGCCGCCCTCCTCCAGGCCCTCTGGTCGCGGCAGGACGTGGGGCTGGTTGGGGGTGCGCGCGTCCTGCAGGTGGTGCCCTGGTGCCCCCACCACCTTTCACTGCTCTCCACCCAGCACCACGGGGCCCCTCCTTGCTGACAGGGGCGGCGGGTGTCCGCGGGGCCCTGCACCCGCTCCTGGGTGCTCTGTGCGGGTGAACGTTTTCCCTCTGGTCCCCTCGTGCCCACAGTCACTCCCTGACGCCCAGCGATGGGCCAGGCTGGTTTTAGGGTTTTCCATCCTGTTTTCCTGGGGTGCAGCGTAAGCCCAGCCCCGGGAGACTGAAGGATTAGGGCTGAAAGGCACAGGGGCCGGACTCAAGGCTGGTGTGGGGGCCCTGGAGCGTTAGGCCCACCTAGGGGGCGGCCGCCCACCCCGGGTGTGGGGCTGGAAGCAAACAGGCAGTGCCGACGGGCACCCGAACATCAGAATCTGCCCCGGTGCCTCTCCCTCCTCGGCTGCTTCATCTTTTCCTTCGTCCTCCGGAGCATCCGCAGGACAGCACGCGGTGTGGAGCACGAACTAGCTGCTCAGCCCAGGGTCCTTCATGCATCGCGCCGCCGGGATGGCCTGGGCATTGGGGCCTTGGGGCCCTGCAGGCCAGCCCGGCCCCTGACCTCTCTCTGCTCTGTGTCGCCCCCAGGAGACGGAGAAGATCATCGCCGAACTCAACGAGACCTGGGAGGAGAAGCTGCGGCGGACGGAAGCCATTCGGATGGAGAGGTGGGCGGTGGGGGCACGGGGTCGGCCCCTCCCTCCCAGGGACCCCACCTCCTGCCACTGTGACCCCATCGACTGGATCCCGGGCCAGGAGGCCAGTCCCTGCCAGCAGACAGCTTAACTCGCTGACCACACGGGTCACTGCCTGGGCGCGGCACAGGCCGTGTGGCCGGAGCCCCGCTGGCTCCCGGTCTGTCCATTTCGGGGTGAGGCAGGTCCTGTGGCCTCTTGGGGCTTGAGCCGACGCCCACTCTGTCCCCCCAGGGAAGCCCTGCTGGCCGAGATGGGTGTGGCCATGAGGGAGGACGGTGGCACCCTGGGTGTGTTCTCTCCCAAAAAGGTAGGAGCGGGTCCCAGCTCTGTGGGCCGGGCCACCTGCAGCCCTTCTGGGGGTCGCAACTCCTCTGGGCGGGGCGCACAACCGGGGCCCGGGCAGTGAGGGAGACCCGGCCCCTCCCGCCCACGGCAGGCCATCCCTGTGGCCTTGGGACAGGGGCCCCTTAGCTGCCTGAGGAGGGGACTGCAGGTCCATCAAGGTCAGGGGCACCCTGGGAGCCGCACTCAGGCTGGAGCCCTGAGACGATGGGGCTGGACCCAGCCCGGCGCCGGTGCCACCTGCGGGCTGGGCGGGGCGCACACGGGGCTGAGCCCGTGCCCTCTGGGAGCTGAGCCAGAGTGGGGTGGGCGGGGGACCCCTCTTCTCCCACGCAGGCCTGGCCTGCTCATCAGACCCGGTCCCAGGCGGGGTCTCGGGGTGGGGGGTGTCTGTCAGCCGGCGCCCCCGCTACAGAGCAGAGCCCGCCACTCAGTAGCTCAGACGGAGCATATTGGGGAAAGTCTGGTGATTCTAGGACCCAGACCCCCTCACCCCAAAGGTCACTAGACCCTTAGAGCCCTTAGGGGCCGAGGGTTCGATCGAGGACCCTCTGGAGCCCTCACTCCTGGGTGCCCAGGACCCCGTGGACAGGGTGCAGGGCCCGTGCCGGGACCCAGCCTGTACCGCGTGCATCCGAGGGCCCACCACAGCTCCAAGCGCCCCAGGCCCTCATGCTCGGAGCTCGGCTCCCGGTCCCTCCCGAAGCCCGGCTCTGCCTGGGTGCCGAGGCCGAGCCCCCACCCAGCCTGCTACCTGGCTGTCCTCCCCCAGGCTCTGGGGTCCCACCAAAGGCTGTTCCTCGGGGAGCTTTCTCCTTCATGCGCCCTGACCCCCTGCCAGCCTGAGAGGGCACTGTGTCTCCCACAAGGCCAGACCCAGGGCGGGCGGTGGTCTGGCGCTCGGGGGCAGAGGTCCGGGGGGCAGCCAGTGCCGGGCTTCTGCTCCCTGCAAGGGAGGTGACCCTCCTCTTGCCCCAGACGCCGCATCTCGTCAACCTGAACGAGGACCCGCTGATGTCCGAGTGCCTCCTCTACTATATCAAGGACGGGCTCACCAGGTGGGGCGGGCTCACAGGTGCGGTGGAGGTGGGGTGGGTTCACCAGGTTGGGTGGGCTCACAGGTGGGGTGCGAGGCTGTCACGTTTGGTGGCACCCCCTGCACCCCCACTCAATGTGCACCTTGGGTGTTTCCCGTAACAGCCCAGCTGGGCGTCCTTGGAGGCTGCAGGGGACGTGGGGTGGGAGCTGGCAGGTGGCGCCCTGGGCACCCTGGTCTGGTCGCCACTGACTGTGCCCCCACCCCACCCCGCAGAGTGGGCCGGGAGGATGGGGAGAGGCGGCAGGACATCGTCCTGAGCGGGCACTTCATCAAGGAGGAGCACTGTGTCTTCCGGAGCGACTCCAGAGGGGGCAGCGAAGGTATCACCACCCTTCACCCCACCCCGGTGCTGCCGGGCGTGCGGCCTGAGTGGGGCCCGCTGGGTCAGTCTGGGCCGGCGGCTCACCTCCCAGTCCGCCAGAAAGGGGCCTGGGCAGCTGGGCTGGGGCCGTGGGCTCTCCCCGCCGGGCCGAGGCGTTTGGGGCAACCCTGGGCGGGAGGACAGCGAGCCGGGGGGGTGGACAGTCATTGTTGGGCCGCTTTCCTGCTGGCCGTGGAGCGGCCGCCGGTGCCTCACCCTGCCCGTCCGCCAGCCCAGTGCACGTGGCCTCCCTTGGATGTCGTGTTTTGGGGAGCAGCTGCTGGACCAGAGTCTCCTTACAGGGTCCACGGTCCCAGCACAGCGCAGGTGTCTGGCCAACCTCTGGGCTACAGACCGGTGGCCAACGCCCACTCTGTGGCTGGGACACCTCAGGGTGGTGGCCTTAAGCAGAGCTGGGGATGTTGGCTCTCCCGGAGGTCTCTGCCCCCCAAAGCTGCCCTCCCCAGAGGGGTACCAGGACCCCCAGGGACATGGTACCCCTGCTTTCCATCCCCGCCCACCCGGAGACCCCGACAAGGTCGGGGGTCAGTCAGTGTGGTCTCCAGGCTCCCTGATGGCGCCCCCATCTCAGGCGCCACTTTCCTCATCGTTGATCGGTGTGATGTGCCCCCTCCCCTTGGCTTCCCCGAGACCCCACCAACAGTCCGGCTTTGTTGCCAGCAAGGAGGAGCAGTGGTGGGGGCTGCGCGCAGGTGGCCAGGGGAGCCGAGCCCTGCAGGTAGACGGAGGGTGTGGCAGCACAGTGACAGTCCCCCTCTGCCTCATCTGTCCTGTAGCCGTGGTGACCCTGGAGCCCTGTGAGGGGGCAGACACCTACGTCAATGGCAAGAAAGTCACAGAGCCCAGCATCCTTCGGTCAGGTACGGCTGGCGGGAGGCCCCCGTCCCACCCTCTGCCGATGGGGCCCGGCCGCTCAGGCGCCGGGCTGGCAGGCGAGGCTGGCGTGGGAGTGGCACCCGTGGGGCCATGGGAAGGATGGGGACGTGGGGGAAGCCCCAGGAGTGTGCTCTGCGGGTGTCCTGCAAACGGGGTGGGGCCGAGGGGGTGGGTTCGGGGTGAGCGAGGAGGCCCGGTCAGGTCCTGGTGGGGGGCGAGGGGAGGAGTGCCACGGGGCTGAGCGCCCGGGGACGGTTCCTGGGTTGGGCGACGCGGGCGACGTTCCAGTGCAAGGAACGGCTGCCCCTCCCACCTTCCCCCTCTTCCCCTCGTCACCCCCGAGGCCCCCCGAGGCCCCCCGAGGCGGCGGGCCCCCTCGTCCAGCTCAGCCTCCCTCCCCCAGGAAACCGTATCATCATGGGAAAGAGCCACGTGTTCCGGTTCAACCACCCCGAGCAGGCGCGGCAGGAGCGTGAGCGCACGCCTTGCGCGGAGACGCCCTCCGAGCCGGTGGACTGGGCCTTCGCCCAGCGCGAGCTGCTGGAGAAGCAGGGCATCGACATGAAGCAGGAGATGGAGCAGAGGTGCCGCCCGCGGGGAGCCTCCCCTCACGGCCCGCGCTGCTCCCGCCGGCCCCGCGTCCCCTCCGCTCGGTCACCCGCCCCACCGTGTCGCCCAGCCCCGCCCGCTCACCCACGCCCACTCTTGCAGGCTCCAGGAGCTCGAGGACCAGTACCGCCGGGAGCGGGAGGAGGCCACCTACCTGCTGGAGCAGCAGAGGCTGGTGAGGGCGGCCCCTGCAGGCCATCGGACCCCCATCCCCTAAGCCCCCTGCCCCGCGGGCCCCGCACCACGCCCGGGCGGGTTGGCCAAGTCCCTGCCTCTCAAACAGCCTGACCCTCAGCCCCCGAGCCCCCGCTGTGGCTGGGCTGCGCCTGGCGTCCCGGGGGGGCCCCGGGGCCCACAACTCGAGGGGCGCCGGTGGAGCCCAGCCCTGCCTCTGTGCTAGGACTATGAGAGCAAGCTGGAAGCCCTGCAGAAGCAGATGGACTCCCGGTGCTTCCCAGAGGTGAACGAGGAGGAGGAGGAGCCAGAGGACGAAGGTGAGGGCTCCCCGCCTGGTCTCCCAGAAGACACTGCGGCCCCTGGGCTGCCCCCTGCGGCCCCCGTCCCTCAGGGGGAGCCGTTGTCCCTGGGGTCAGGATTCGAGGGGCCGCGCTGCCGCAGGAAAAACCCCCGCACACATGTGCACACGCGTGGTGCACGCATGCGGCTCTGGAGACAGCAACCTGGAGCACGGGGAGGGCCGGGCGGGCGTCCTCTGCCCACTCACCCGTGCCCGGCCTGCGGGCGCTGGCGCTCCCCGAGGGCGAGGTCACTGATCCTCACCTTGCGGACTCCCTTTCTGGCCATTTGCATGGGTGGCCCGCCGGCTGCCCTTGCGCTGCGGTGGGGCCCAAGGGTGGCCACGGGGTTCACGTCCCGCTTGGCCTCTGGTCTGCGGGTCAGCAGCATCTTTGTGCTGAGCTGACCTTGGCCTCCCGTGGTCTGGGCTCATCTACCCAAAGGGCACGACCTCTGGGCGGGAGGGGTCGCGGAGGAGGGGCTGAGCCTGGGAGCAAGGGCGGGCCCTTCCCAGCGGGCAGGGGGGCGTGTGAGCCGTGGGGGGCGTGCTGGGCGGTCCTGGCTGGGACTGCTGTCTCCACAGGGCAGTGGGCCTCTTGTTCCGCCGCTATCGCCTCGGTCCTCACTGAGCTTCAGCCCTGACCCTTGGGGCGCTCCCACACTGGCCTCTTTGGGGCCCGCGGAGCCTTTGACGTCAGAAGGCTCCGTATCAGATCTTTCTGGCAGCTTCCTTCTTTCCGAGTGCCTGGAGCAGTGCGGCTGCGGCTGGGGACCCAGACGCCGAGACCCCGGCCCGGCCCGGGCCCAGAACCGGCGGCTGTGGTCCTGCCTCGATGACCCTGTTCCTCTCCCCACAGTGCAGTGGACGGAGAGGGAGTGTGAACTGGCGCTCTGGGCCTTCCGGAAGTGGAAGTGGTACCAGTTCACGTCGCTGCGGGACCTGCTCTGGGGCAACGCCATCTTCCTCAAGGAGGCTAATGCCATCAGCGTGGAGCTCAAGAAGAAGGTGGGCCCCCAACTGTCTCGGGGAACAGGCCTCACCCGTCCTGCTGGCAACTGGACGGGGCGCCGGGTTCCTCTACCTCGTGGTAGAGGTTTCCTCGAGGTCATGGAGCGGCGCTGGGCCGCCGAGGGTGACCGGCGGAGGGAGGCAGGGAGCCGACCCAGGTGTCGCCCGCCCGCTGCGTTCGCTTGGCAGGTGTGCAGGCGCAGCGGCCCCGGCTCCTGCCCACCGAGGGGCTGACGGCGGTCATCTGCTGCTGTCACAGGTCCAGTTCCAGTTTGTCCTCCTCACGGACACGCTCTACTCCCCACTGCCACCGGACCTGCTGCCCCCAGAGGCTGCCAAAGACCGCGAGACGCGCCCCTTCCCCCGCACCATCGTGGCCGTGGAGGTGCAGGACCAGAAGAACGGCGCCACCCACTACTGGACGCTGGAGAAGCTCAGGTGTGGTGGGCGGCGGCAGGGGCAGCGCGGGGTGCGGGGGCCGCCGAGAGGGAGGCAGGCGCTGGCTGCACGGTGCACCCACCTCTGGGCAGATTCTTCTTCCGTCTTCATCTCTTTTAACACCAGAAGCAAAGAGAGAAAGGGCCTCGCAGAGCCTGTGTTCTCCCTCCCCCAGTGCAGTGGGGTCCTTCAGTGTGTCTTTACGCAGGGGGCTGGGTGGGGCTGCAGGGAGGTGGCGCAGGGGCTGGGGTGGGGCTTCGAGGCGGCAGGGTGGGGGCTACTGCGGGAAGGGAGAGGAGGGCCCCCTGGGGCTGCCACGGGCCCACCTTCTTGGTCCCCACACGTTCACGGTGATGTGTGCCGGGCCCTTAATTTATGAAGGTGACCGAGGGAGACACGACAGGTCAGTGCCACTGAAGAAAAGCTTAGCATCGTCCACTGTCCCCGAAAATGAGAGGAAGGCCAGCGCGCCAGGCCGGAGGGGCGCGCGGGGCGGCCGGAGGGAGACGGGGCTGCGGGAGAGACCTCAGCCGTTGGCATGGCTGAGGCTTTCACGGGCGAGGCAGGGCAGGGTGAGCGGCCAGGGCGGGCGAGTTAGAACGCCTGGCGGGCTTTGGGGCACAGGGCTGCCCCTCGCTGCCTGGTGCCTGGCCCTGGGGTGATGGGGGGCAGGGCGCTGGCTGGTGTGTGTTTGTGAAATCCTCCCCCAGGGTGTTCGCTGTCCGGGGGCCGGCTACCCTGGGAGGGGCGCCATCCCAGCAGCAGGTCCCCAAAGATGTCAAAACACCATTGAATGTAGAGAATGAGAAATAGAATTAATACAGCACACTCACACCCTCACACTCACACGCTGACGCGCAGACCCTCCCACACCTTCCTTTCCCGTGGGGCTCATTCACACACACGCCCGCTCACACTCTCACACTCACACGTGCGCACATTGGTAGCACACACATTCATAGAAATTCACACTTGCCGCCCTGCCCGCCCTCCCGGGGGCTGCAGTCTGGTGTTTGGACGAATGTCCGCCTACAGTCGTTCCGTCACCCCCAAGCCCTGGAGGAAAATGATCCCGTTTCCTTTCCCCCTTAACTGGTGGGCTTTCCTGGGGTGATGCCTGTTAAAATGCCGTTTTCTGCGCCCTGTCACCAAGGCGCCCTTCGTTCCTGGAGCATCCCAAGCTCCCCATGCCACCGCTCTGCCTAGGGCCGCCCCCCGCTACTTTTCTGCCTCCCGCTCCGCGTCCCCGCCCTGTGGCCGGTTCCCGGCCGTCCTGCCTGCGTAAACCCCCTTGCCGTCACCTGGCCGCAGCTGGGAAGACTTAGCGGTGACTTCGTGTGTTTAACTGGAAGTCCTCTGCCTGCTCACAGTTGACCGACTTTGGGGACCACGAAGGGCCTGTCAGGAAACCAGCTTGAGCCTCAGATGGCCCTGAGCGGGACACTGAGGCCGGAGCCGAGCCTGCTGTCCCAGGAGGCGGGGCGCAGAGTGGCTGCCCCGCGGGCCCACACTGACCTCGGCCCCCCTGCAGGCAGCGCCTGGACCTCATGCGAGAGATGTACGACCGGGCGGCCGAGGTGCCCTCCAGCGTCATCGAGGACTGCGACAACGTGGTGACCGGCGGAGACCCCTTCTATGACCGGTTCCCCTGGTTCCGGCTGGTGGGCAGGTAGGCGCCTCTCTCCCTCCCTGGGCTGAGAGAGAGAGAGAGAGAGAGAGAGAGAGAGAGAGAGAGAGAGCGCGCGCACACACTGCGGGGGCGGGAGCTGGCCTCCTCCCGAGGCGGAACTGCGGCCGGGCCCTTGCTCCCACGAGGGGAAGCCGGTGAGATGCCTGTTCCCGTCCCCTCTCGTCCGCTTCTGTCCTTCCTGGTCTGACCAGCGGGCTCTGTTACTGAAGAGGCCACAGAGGGGCCTCCTCATTGCCACCACACCCACCGTGGGGCATCGTCACCAGGTCTCCCATGTCCTCGTGTGTGTGTCTGAATGTGTGAGGCTCGGTTAGATTTTCTGGGTCATCTGGTGGCCGTGGGGTGTAAGTGGGGACACAGGGCCTCAACCCCACGCCTCCTTTCCCTGGTCTGGTCTGGGGTCTGCGTCCAGCCTCCACACCCCACAAGACGGGGCGTGGCGTTCAGAGGCCTCCACGTGGCCTCGGCCACACCGGGCCAGAATCACGCCGCCGGTGCCTCCAGAACCTCCCGGAACCTCCCACTGACCACACATGCAACTTCCTTCTGAGCCTGGGACAGGGTGCACTTTTGGCTCTTGTCTCTTAAGGCGGCGGGCGTCCTCGGCGGTCTGCGGGCTTGGTTTGGGTTTAGTCGGAAGCCCCGCCCCCGGGCGCCCTGTGCGTGGCCGGTGTTAACTTCTCTCTGTCTTGTCCCACTAACCCCAGCTCAGTCGCCTCTGGCTGCAGCAGCCGCCCTCTCCACTCGTGCATGAGCCCGCGCATGGCCGCTCTCACCCCCTCCCCCGCCTCCTCGAGCCCCAACTCCGAAGCCACCGAGCCTGCCGAGGAGCAGAGCCTGGGGGAGGAGGAGGAGGAGGAGGAGGAGGAGGAGGAGGAGGAGGACCTGGAGGACGACGTCTTTCCCGAGCACGAGCACGGGCTGTACGACGGCCGGGACCCGTTTTACGACCGGCCCCCCCTGTTCAGTTTAGTAGGAAGGTTGGTGAGGTCGAGGAGAGCATGCTGGGAAGGAACCAGCTCTTTTGCGCAGGAGCACTGCTGGGGGCTCGACTGACCGCCCTCTGGGCGTGCGCCCCACCCCCCCGCCCCGGGCCGAGGGGCTGGTGTCCAAGGAGGGGGCCTTGAGGGGGCAGAAGGGCTCTGCCAGCCCGGAGCGTGGCCGCCACCTCTGTGCAGGGCGGACGACACAGCAGAGGGGCCCCAGAACCTGGGAGGTGGATGCTGGAACCCCAGGACAGGTCCTTGTGCAGGGGGTGCCCGCAGGGGACACCCCTGCAGGGCTCATGCGGAAAGCTGGGGGCAGACCACTCCCAAGGTCCCGGGGGCCCGGGGATTAGACCCACCCTCAGCTCCGGCAGCTTCCCCACCCTCCCGTTTCCTGAAGAGATGGAGGCCTCTGGGGGAAAGGAGTAGATCCTTGGGGGGCCGTCCTGGTGGGAGGGCCGTGCCGCAGGGCAGGAAGGAAGGGCTGGTGCTGCTCAGGCCTCGGAATGGCCTCCCCGTGAGCCTGTCTCTGTCTAAAGTGAGGATGGCATGTCCTTCTGACCCAGAGACGGGCACATGGCCCTGTGCCCTCCCAGGAAGTGCCCCGTGCAAAGAGAAGCAGTTGTTCCCCAGGTGGAGCGGGGGCCCTGCCGGCGCTCGGGGCAACCTTGGCCGCCCTCACGTTTGTGATCCCAGTGAAGGGAGGGAAGCCTTCTGTGGTGGAAGGAAATGCAGCTCATGAAACAGCTGAGTTTACAGGCTTTGATATGAAAAGGTGTAAGATAGTCTTTTTTTTTTTTATAAAGGTTTTATTTATTTTTAGAGAGAGGGGAAGGGAGGGAGAAAGAGAGGGAGAGAAACATCCATGTGCGGTTGCCTCTCGCGCGCCCCCTACTGGGGACTTGGCTGGCAACCCAGGCTTGTGCCCTGACTGGGAATCGAACAGGCAACCTTTGAGTTCACAGGCTGGTGCTCAGTCCACTGAGCCACGCCAGCCAGGGTGGTGTTAGATAGTCTTAATAGCACCCGATTCTGGAGTTAGAGCTGGTCTCCTCGGGCCAGGCCAAGGGCTGCGGGCTGCAGCGGCCCCGGACAACAGGGCTCGCTCGGGGGGTCCTGGGCCGGCCCTCTCAGAAGGCAGCGGGTTGCCACGGGCACCCGTCCTGGAGTTGTCCCAGCTCGGGTTCCATGAGTGACGTGCTGGATGAAAGGGGGTGGCTCTCTCCCTCTGGGATGCCTGGGGCCTGGGCTTCCATCTGCAGAGCCCGACAGGGAGCGGTCGGCCTCTCAGAAGGCCCAGCCGCTAGGGCCACACATCACTCGGGTGACAGGTGGACGTGGGGACAGGGCCCAGGGCAGTGAGGACACTGGGAGAAACGGGGTGTGGGTTCTCGCAGTCTCAGCCGGAAAGAGCTGGGTCCTTCCGACACATCCCCCTGTGGACGTGAGATGTCATGACATGACCAATCCTGAGCCCAGCCACCCATGAGAGGCCGGCCCTGCCCGCGGGCGGCCTGCAAAGGGCTTCCTTTGGGAACGTCCTGATCTCTTTGTTTGGCAAGAACTGGCCCCCCCGCTCAGCAGCTGCGCAGGCTCGGGCCTTAAGACAGACCCGGCTTGGATTCCCTTCAACCCTCCCGGTAGCTGCCGGCTCTCTCTCCGAAGCTTAAGCAAAACGGGCTCCCACTCTTGTCCACCTCCCTTCAGAAAGGCTTTCCCGGCCCAGCATGCGTCTCTGCACCTCACCAATCTCGTGGGCAGCGCTGTCTCCTCCCTCCCGCCCTGCGGCGCTGGTTCTGCGGCTCCGCACCTCCTCTCTGGGTGGGTTCAGCCTGCTTCAAGGGGCGCTCACCGCTGTGGACAGGGCCCCCACCACGGGCCTCCTCGCCCAGGCCCAGGGCCCGCCCCCCTGGGGGCCTCTGCTGCTGGCAGTCTGGGGGGCGGGCTGACCAGGCAGGGGAACTGGTCTCCTCCATAATCCATGTGCCTAGACCACCACTTTCAGGAGCTGGGAGCAGGGGTGCTGCACAGAGGAGGGTGAGGGGCTGACGGGTGGATGGAGGGTCCCAGGAAGCGGGGACTGGGTGAGGGAGGAGAGGTGACCGCCCAAGGGCAGGAAAACGCTGACCTGCCCCGTGTCCACTCTGCCCCCTGGGCTGGTGAGGACGAACCCTCTGTGGGGTGTACTCTGTGCGCTGGGCTGGGCTGCGCAGCCCGGATCTTCGCCAGCGGGGCTGAGAGCTGCCCCCCTCCGTGTGTGTGGGCGGCCTCCCCGACCCAGACAGGGCTGGGGCTGTTCTGACCCCCACGGTGGCCGATGCTAATATCAGGTTGTCTCTGCACCGTGTGCCCTGTCCCTTCACGTCCTGGTGCTCTCGGTCAGGGTGGCTCTGTAAGGGGCGTGGGGTCTTTCAGCCCCAGCTCGCAGTCCCTCGAGCCTGGTGCAGTGGCGTCCAGGCCCCAGAGATCCCTCCTGACGGAATGTGCCAGTCACCGTGGCCAGGTGGACTGGGATTAGGAGAGAGGTCCTTTGCTTTCTCTGAATCTGGCCCCAAACCGGCAACCGGCTCTGTGGGCCCTGCCCGTGTTTTGTGTGCCCCTGAGGAAGAAAGCGCTGCCAGCCGACCTGAGGGGGCCGCGGGTCGGTGCAGCCCACTCAGTGCTGACGTGTGGGGAGCGGGCAGCTTCAAGTCCAGGCAGTGTGGGCTCGCCCACCGCCCGGGGTGTGGCTAGCGCGCACGTGCCAGGGCTGGCGCCTGGTGAGCCCAGCCTGCCAAGGGGATGGCCTGAGCCTTGGGGACACGGGGGCCTGCCGGAAGCCAGCCCCGGGCCGCCAGGGGCTTTGAGGTGGCCATTATCTTGACTCTCCCCGCTGGCTGGGAAGCCCCGGACAGCGCTTAACCCCTCCTTCCTGGAGGCCGCGCTGACAAAGGACCCTCGTGCCCTTACCCAGACCCCCCGAAGGTCCTCCTCTGCGCTTGCCACAGAGTGCAGGTGGGGGACGGCAGGCTGCAACCCCCTCTGTGAGTGCCTGGGGCTCCTGGGCGCCTCCTTGACCTCTCTGCCTCCAGCACCCGGATTTCTGCGGTGGGCCCTGCTCCGTGGTGGGTGGGGCTGGAGGGCTGGGTGCAGACTTGGGGGCCCTGCAGCTTGGGGCCGTCCTGCCCGGCCCCCTTAGCCCCCACCAGCGTGGTGGGGCGGCTGAACGGGGCCTAACCAAGGAGTGCAGGGCAGGCTCCGCACCCAGCCTCTTGGCCTGCGTCCCGGACTTCCCGTGCTCCCCGCCCACCGCCCCCGGCCTCGTGTCGTTGCCCTTCGTGGCAGCCCAGTTACCAGCAAAGGCCCTTGGCCGGGAGCCTCGGTGCCGGGGAGGGAAGGCCACCACTGCACCGTCGCCCCCTTCCCCAGGCAGGTGCTGGGAGTGGCCCGCCGGCCTGCCCCACCCTGTTCCCGCCCGGGAGGCACCCTGTGTGACTGTGGCAAGGGGCTACCACTCTTTGGGCCTCAGTTTCCCCGTATGACCAGGGCCAAGGGTGGACGGAGGGCCCGTGTGGTTGGAACGGGAGCTGGGCAGCCGGGCCGGGGGTGAAGCAGGGAGCTTGCGTGTCCCTGAGGGTGGGGCCGGATCTGCACCCCAAGTCTCCCGAGGTGCTGCAGGGACCACGGGGGGAACAGGGGTGCGGCTGGTGGTGGTGGACCCGCCAGTGGGCGTCAGAGAGACTTTCGAGGTAGGATTGGTGGGTCTGGGAGATCAGAGTAGACGGTGCTCAGTCGGGGTTTCGGCCTGCTGGACCTGCGGGAGGGCCAGTGAGTGTGCGGGGTCAAGATCAAGAGGCCCACCAGAAGGGGTGCCAGGACCCGCAGTCGGGGAGCCCGGCACGGCCTTGTCTGCTGCTGTCACAGCAGCGTCCAGCGGGGTGTCCTGGACCTCAGCGGGTGGGGCGAGGCCGCGGCTCAGCATGGGCGCCGCCCGACCCTGGAGCAGCCGACTGGGAGGACACCCCCTCCTCCCCTCCCTGTCCCTCCCCACTCGGCCCTGCTCCACGGATGTGCACCTGGGGGCCGGCGCCCACCTGCCCAGCTGGCCCAACCTTCCCTTCCCCAGGCCCCCCATGCCCACCCCCAGCTTCCGCCCTTTTCCTCCCTTCCTCCCTGCGGAGGCCACGGGCCTCCTCCCTGGCACCTCCCTCCCTCCCTCTTGCATCCAAACCCTGCCCCTCCCCCAGGAGCCCCGCATCCCCAGGCCCCCATGGGAGCTCAGGGCTATAGACGTTTGCACCCCAGGGCTGGAGCAGGAGCTGCCGTGACCTCGGCTGGAGGCAGGACGGGGAGGGAGGCAGGGCCCAGCGCCGGCGTGTGCAGAGTGGGGCTGTCCCCCAGGGGCTCATGTGAGCGGGCCCTTTCTGTGCCCGGGTGCCCCTGAACAGTGGATGAGACTTGCTCTGTGTCAGCCCCCCACCCACCCAAGGCCGCACAGGCTGTTCCGGGGCCCTGTCTGTCCTCCCGCCTGCTGTGGAGCCCTTGCACATGGACGAGCTAGGGACTGTGGCAGCCCCTGGGTGACGTGGCCTCTGTCCGGCCTGCCCCGGCTCCCGCTGGCGCCGTGGGGGAGGGCAGGGCTCTGGGTGCTCTGTGGGAAGCTGGCGGGGGGCCCAGCAGGCAGAGCCGTGGGGCTGTGGGACCTGGGCGTGTCCGTTTAGCTGCCCCCACCCCCCGGGCACTGGGCTGGGGCTGGTCCCGTCCTGGCTGGCGCCACGGAGCTCCCAGCCCCATTTCCGGAAGGGGCTCAGGAGGAATCGTGAGCCCTGTTCCAGCGTCCGGTCCACAAGCCTCAGGGGCCACTGGGAAGCGGGTGGGTTCTGGGGCACCCCCAGCGCCAGCGTCGTAGTTCAGTGTGGTCGGGTCCCCAGGTCCTCCTCCTTGAAGCAGGCTGAACCCCTCAGCTGCTCCCTCGTCAGTCGGCAGGTGCGGCCCTCGCCCGCTGACCACGCCTCTGCTCGGCGCACGGCCTCGCCTCCTCCCGCCTCCTCTGAGCACCTCCGCCTGCCGCCCGGCCCCGTGCTCCGCTCCGCTTTGCAGTGTCGTGTCGTGAGCTCGGCCGTGCTGCCGCCTCTGCCACTTGCAGGCGCGCGGGCGGGCCCTGACCGCGGGCTCTCCTCCCCCAGGGCCTTCGTGTACCTGAGCAACCTGCTGTACCCCGTGCCCCTGGTGCACCGCGTGGCCATCGTCAGCGAGAAGGGCGAGGTCAAGGGCTTCCTCCGCGTCGCCGTCCAGGCGATCTCAGGTGCGTGCCGGGCCGCGGGTGCCTTCACAGAGGAGGCCCCAGCGACAGGCTTCCACGGGCATCACACAGCGGTCAGCGTGCCACCAGCGTCACCCAGGCCCCGTGGCCTGTGCTGCCGCTCTGCCCCTCTCCTGGCTGCTGGCCGCGGGTGGGGACCCCGGGAGAAGCCCCGATGCCCAGCTCCTGGCTCTGACCTCTCCCGGACTCCCCCAGGGTGACCGGGATCGGGGGTGCGGTGCAGGCCGAGTCCGGGGCTGTCTGAGCCTGTTCTGGTTCAGGGGACCCCCTTCCCATCAGGCAGCCCCCGGCGGACACGGAGACCCCAGCCCGGGGCGGAGCGTGGCTCTCTCCTAGCTCAGCCCTCACTGACTCTCAGCCCCAGGACTGGCTGCCCCGGCCCACCCACAGTGGTGCTCAGAGCCCGCCGTTGTCCGGGGCACCCCTGGTTCGGACCCCTTGGTCTTGGTCCCAGGGGACCATGCGCCCTTCCTCCTCTGTGGGCCCTTTGCTACAGAGGTGGACGCCTCCCACTGCTCCTGCTGTGGTGATCACCCCTCCGTCCCCTGCCCGGGCCCTTCCGTGGACCCCGCGGTGCCCTCGCGACCTTGGCAGCCTCGCCTCTTTAGGAAGTTTGACTCCCGCCCCGGGACCCTGCCAAGAAGAGGGAGCCTGAGGTGGGGGCGAGGGCGGCACTGGGAGGGACGGAGGGCAGGTGCCGCGAGCGTCTGGTGCCACCCTCGCCCCTGGAGGGGACCCTGCCCTGCGGCCTCGGTGGCTCCCCCTCACCCTCCCTGCCCGGCGCTGTCCCAGTTGAGTGGGGTCCCACGGGGCGGGCTGCTTCATAGGGGAGCGCCGCCTGTATTTGGGCCACACCTGACGTTCTCTATCTAGTGGCTGTGGAGGAAGAGAAGGGACTTAAAAAGCAAAACAGGGCAGGGAACCCTGTCTCCGTGGTCACAGCAACCACACCTGCCCCCTGCCACCGCCTGCCATGGCTGAGCTCAGCTCCGCTGATCTCTCCGCACGGAGCCCTGGGCCCCGCCGCGCACAGGCCCCGGCGCGGGCCCGGGCGATGGCAGGACGGAACGACGAGCCCACAGGCTGCCAGGCTGCGGAGCTCAGGGTGTTGGCGCTCCCACGGGTCCCCGAACAGAAGGGCAGATCCCCTAGTTTGCAGGGCTTCCCGGAGTGACGTCTAACCAGAATGGCTGAAGCCAGGTGTCAGGGCCCTTCAGGCAACCGGAAAGGGACCTGGATTTTGTCCCATGCCCAGTGGGAAACCGCTGGCCGTGGTGAAGGAAGCGGGGCGCTCTGTCCTGGTCGGGGGTCGTGGTGGCTTTGCGGGGGTGGTGGCAGAGGGGCAGGAACGCTTCCGCAGTGAAACCAGGAGGACCGGGTGGGGTGGGCTCTGCCACACCCGCTGGGGACAAGCAGGGCCCTGACGTCTGCTCGGTCCTGTGGCAGCCGATGAAGAGGCCCCCGATTACGGCTCGGGCGTCCGCCAGTCAGGAACCGCCAGAATCTCCTTTGACGACCAGCATTTCGAGAAGGTACTGGGCCAGCAGCTCCTTCTCTGTCCTTAGGCTCCTTCCTGTTCCGCCCCCACTGGCCACCGGCCACCCTGTCCTGAACCTCGGTGCCCGGCACCTCGAGCCCAGGGCAGAGCATCTGCCGCCCCCGCAGTAGTCCCTCTCTCAGGGGCTCTGTGGTGTTGGGGACACACAAGAGGGGCAAAGGGGCACCAGGAGGCTGTGTGGGCACCCAGCTGGGCAGCCTGGCACAGACCCCGAGAGCCAAGCCCCCAGAGAGGAGGGGCGGAGGGAGGGTCCGGGGGCGGGGACCTTTGAACCCTGTGGAGCCAGCGTGGACCGGGACAGCCTGGGAGCCGAGGCCTGGGAGTGGGCACCTGCCCACCCAGGGGCAGGTCTGGGACGCGTGTCCGTGAAGGCCCCACCGGCTCCCCGTAGCACGGAGGCCCCGCCCAAGGCGACTCTCGCCAGCTTGGTCCCCGCCCCTCACAGTTCCAGTCCGAGTCCTGCCCCGTCGGGGGGCTGTCACGCTCCGGGACCTCCCAGGAGGAGCTGCGCATCGTGGAGGGGCAGGGCCAGGGCGCAGACGCGGGGCCCTCCGCCGACGAGGTGAACAATAACACCTGCTCAGGTAGGTCCAGGACGCGGGGCTCCCGGACGTGGCCCCAGCCCTGCTGCAGGCTGGAGGCCCCTCCACCTCCTGGCCCGGCCCGGCCCACGGCGGGGGCTTAGGACCACCCCGGCCCCGCCCTCCCCAAGCGCCCGGGTCCTGCCACTGGCCTGTGTTCTCGACCCCCCACAGCGCTGCCTCCGGAAGGCCTGCTCCTCGACAGCCCCGAGAAGACCGCCCCGGACGGGCCGCTGGACCACCTGCGCCTGGGCAGCACCTTCACCTTCCGCGTGACCGTCCTGCAGGCGTCCAGCATCTCCGCGGAGTACGCCGACATCTTCTGCCAGTTCAAGTGAGCCTCAGCCCACCGGGACGGCCCCGCCGGCGGGCAGACGGCGGGCGGGCTCTAAGCAGGGCGCGGCGGTGCCCAGGGACCCTGGCCAAGCACCGCATCCTCCTGCTTTGCAGCTTCATCCACCGCCACGACGAGGCCTTCTCCACGGAGCCCCTGAAGAACACGGGGCGGGGCCCCCCGCTCGGCTTCTACCACGTCCAGAATGTACGTCCTCGGAGCCCCCGACCCCCCACTGCCTGGCCCTCCAGGGTCTGGCTCCGGGTGGCCTCCCTGAAACGCCCGTGTGGTCTCTCCATGGTTCTTTCTCCCTTTTCTGGGCACCAGCGTGTGCTGGACGCGGCCCGGGCGCGGGGACCTGTGGGCTGTTGCTGGACACCGGGCCCTTGGTGGGATGAAGACTGGGGGTGGGGGCAGCAACCCGAGAGCTGCCGCAGGGAGCCTTGAGCGCCACAGACATCAGGTGTCTGGGGTGGCCGGGGTCTGGGCTGAGGCTGGGCGCCCAGCGAGGCAACCTGCGTGGTGAGAGAAGAGGGGTCACCAGGCGGTGGAGGGTGCTCCTTGTGGTGGCCAGGCCTTGGAGTTCGACCTGAGCTCCCTGGGCGTGTTGCCCGCGCTGTCACCGAGGCCCGAGTTCAGGCGGCGTGGCGGGCAGGCCTTTCCTGGCCCTTGGGTGACGGGGAGCATGCAGTGGTTTCTGAGCTGTGGAACGAGGCAGGTCTGAAGGGTGCACACGGGGCTCCCACAAAAGTCACCGCCTCCCAGGTCTGGAGGAGAGGAGCCCAAGGTCAGGGCGAGTGCAGGGGGCCGGAGGCCAAGGGGGGCAGCAGTCCCGGTCCTGTCCTTGAGGTGTGTCCGCGGCTGCCTCCTCCCTGTGCCCTCTCAGGGCCCTCCCGTGCACCTGCCCCTGCGTGTTGGGACTTCCCCTTTGAGTAAGGAGCCCAGTCCCCCACCATGTTGGGTGAGGGCCACACTGACACCCTCGTTCTGACTCTGCATCTGTAAAGACCTTGTCTCCAAAGGCAGGCGGGGTGTGGGGGCACAGTCCAGCCCGTAGCTCTCGGAGAGTGGGTGGGCCCCGGAGGGTCAGACCAGACCCCAGAGGCAGCCTGGCCTCGGTTGCCTTGTCGAGCTCTGTGTTCTGAAAGGGCAGCGCACCCTGTGGCCCAGCCCCGTCTGTCCTGGGGACAGAGGCCAAGGCCACCCACCTGGCGCTCTGCCCATTGGGTGGGTGGCAGGGCAGAGGTGGGGCTGGAAGGGCCTGGGCGGTGAGCGTCATCCCCGCCCTGGGCAGAGCGCCTGGCGCCACCCCCTCTGACCGGCCGCCCTTGCCGGCCAGATCTCAGTGGAGGTGACCAGGTCCTTCATCGAGTACATCAAGAGCCAGCCCATCGTGTTCGAGGTCTTCGGCCACTACCAGCAACGCCCGTTCCCGCCGCTCTGCAAAGACGTGCTCAGGTCCCTTCCCCGTCTCCTGGCCGCAGGGTCCGCGGGTGGGTCGGGCCGCGGCGGGTGACGGGCAGCGGGCAGGTGGGCGGGCGGGTGGGCTGACCTCACACCGGCACTGTTCCTGCGCAGCCCCCTGAGGCCCTCGCGCCGCCACTTCCCACGGGTCATGCCGCTGTCCAAGCCAGGTAGGCCGGGCTCTGGGGTGCCAGTGCGGGGAGCCCCCCAGCGGAGCACAGTGCTTGTGCTCCCAGACCCTGGGGCCGCCCCGCACCCACCAGACCTCAGGGTGTCCCTGTGGAGTAAGGGGCTCTACCCTGGGCACGAAGCGCAGGCAGGGAAAGACGCCTGGGAGCGGCCAGGCGATGGTCAGGGGCGGTGTCGGCCCCGTGCCCCGGGGTAGAGGACCGAGGCCTGGGGGCCCAGAGGGAAAGGCCGCGAGGGGCTGGAGGCCGCCTGAGCCCGCGTGTCCGGAGCTGGGGGGCAGGCCTTGTCTGCGCCGAAAGGAGGCGCTTGACCAGGAGCCGCGGGCTGTGGCCCGAGTGAGGTGGGGCGGGGGTCCCGGCGGGCTGCAGGCCTCGGGGCAGGCGTGCTCCTGCAGCCTGCTGGGCCTGTGGGGTCTCCGGCCACTGCCCTTCCGTCGAGGGCCGGTGTGTGCCCACATGCCCCTCCCCTGGGCACGGAGAAGCAGGCGATCACATCTGATCCCAAGTCACTGAGTGGCTGCTGAGGCCTGACTGTGCCTAGAGCGGGCACGTCCTGGGGCGCAGGACGGGGGCTGCTGGTGGTTTTCCTTGGCATGAGGTGCCCTCGCTGCCCTCGCGGCGCCCCCCACCCCACACGCCCCTGGAGTGAGCCGTCAGTGCGTGGCGGGTCTGGTCTCCCACCAGCGAGTGCTTCTCTCCTGTCACCCCCAGTGCCTGCCACCAAGCTCAGCACGCTGACGCGGCCGAGCCCCGGGCCGCGCCACTGCAAGTACGACCTGCTGGTCCACTTCGAGATCTGCGAGCTGGAGGCCGACGGCGAGTGCGTCCTCGTTCCCCGCGCGCCGCTGGGGGCCGGGGTCCCCGAGGGCTGTGGGCAGGGGCAGGGGGCCTGGGGGCTGGCCGAGGTGGCACAAAGGGGGTTCCTTTCCCTGCTGACTGGTGTCCGTGGACTGGGCTGCCCCATCTTTACCAGTAGGCGTTGCTGACTTTCCCGCCTCACTCCTTCTGGTCGTGGGGCCCATGAAGGCACCGCAGGGCGGCGGGAAGAGGCCGGACCCCCACCTCACACTCCCTCCCTCTCTCCGCAGTTACATCCCTGCAGTGGTGGACCACCGCGGGGGCATGCCGTGCATGGGGACCTTCCTGCTCCACCAGGTGCGAGACCTCCCTGCCCCAGCCCGGCTTGTGCCCCCTCCCTGCCCCGCTGGCCCTCAGGCGCCCTGACCGTGTCCGCTCTCCCGGCGCCTGGCAGGGCATCCAGCGCCGGATAACCGTGACGCTGCTGCACGAGACGGGCAGCCACATCCGCTGGAAGGAAGTGCGCGAGCTGGTCGTGGGTGAGTGAGGGGCGGGGCCGCGTGGGGGCTGGGGCCCGGTTGGTGGGGAGAACGTGGACCCCATGCCTGAGTTCTCCCTACAGACCTGCCCCTGCTGCTGTGTGACGGGCTGAGTCACCCGACCTCTCTGGGCCTCCGTTCCTCCCCTGCAAAGGGGGGCCCGGGCGGCAGCAGCGATTCCAAATGTGCCTGCCTGCTGGGGCCGCCCACCGTGGGGCTCAGACAACAGGGATTTCTCCTCTCGCAGCCCAGAAGGCATCGGTCCGAGACCCAGGGGTCGGCGGGTGGCCACGCCCCCCCCCACTTCCTGTAGCTTTGCGGGGTCGGTGGGCGCTCCGTGGTGCTCCGCAGCGGCCCTTCGTCTCCCCGCGACCTCTTCCCATAAGGGCACAGATGAGACTAGGGCCTCCCTTTCCAGTGTCACCGCATCTCAACGATCACGCCCACCAGACAGGCTCTTTCTGTCTCCCGGAAGGTCACTGTCAGAAGTGCCGGGGGGCGGGGCTGCCGCACATATTTCAATTTATGCGGGGTCTCAGCGGGCTTCTCGTGAACATGTCCTACCGGAGGTGTTTCCTTAGCCATCCTGTGAAGGGCGTGCCTTCCCAGTGTCCACGCAAGGACACGGACACGCTGTCCATTCCCATGTGTAATCAGTTGGGGGGCCACCGCCCTGTCCCCGCCCTGGGTGTGTGTCCCTGGGGTGTGTGGAGGGCTCCGAGGAGGCAGCAGCAGCGACGTAACCGTCCTCGAAGAAGCAGAGGGGTCGGTGTCACCGCTAGAGCCAGAGTGACGAGGGGGGCCCGGGACAGGGCCCTGACTCAGGGAGTGGCTCTGGCGCCCCCCACAGGCAGAACACCGCCCGTGCGGGCGGGCACCTTAGGGGGCTCTGTGGCAAATGCCCCTTGCAGGACTGCTTGATGACAGGAGCAGTGTTTCTTTTCTTCCTTTTTTTCTTAAAATATAACGAAGAGAGGGAACATTGTGTCCATCTTGCTAAGATTCCCTTTTCCCAGAGGCAGGTGGGCCGGCGCATTTTGGGCTGAGCGACTGGAACCTGTTAGGGGAGAGGAGGGGAGGGGGAGGAGCTCAGAGCCTAATCGGCGGGAGGGGAGACGGGAGAGCCCTGCACTGGCCGATGGCGACAGGCCGTGCGGCCCCCGCACTGGCCTCCCCCGTCCACGGCAGTGCCGTCGTTTGCCAGGCGCTCTGGGGGCCTCACGGGGGGCCGGTTCTCTGACGGGCCTCAGTTCAGAAGCTGGGCCCAGGCTGAGGCGGTGAGCAGGGGTCCCGCAGCCCCACCTGCCCTCCTGGAAGTGACGCGGGCCCATCGCCTTTCCCATAGGTCGCATCCGGAACACCCCGGAAACGGACGAGTCCCTGATCGACCCCAACATCTTGTCTCTCAACATCCTCTCATCCGGGTACATCCACCCGGCCCAGGACGACCGGTGAGTCCCCTCGGGCTGCAGGCTGTGTTCCCGAGTCACTGGCGGTGGTCTGTCCGGGTTGGGATCTGGGTGATGTCCACTGCGTCCGCCGGGATGGGTCGGGCCCGGCCACACAGGCTGGGGTTAGGGTTAGGGTTAGCTTCCAGACCTCCTTTGGGACTCCTGAGGGACCAGGAGCCGGGAGGGAGGCGGGGACTCAGAGCCCCTGGGTGCACGTCTGTGCGTCTTCCTTCACCGGGCCGCCTGGCAGCGGGGCTGGGGGCAGTTTGGGGGATGAGCTGGGCCCTGTCCAAGGGGTTCCGTGGGTGGGCGGGTGCCCCCTGGCCGCGCCGCTAGGGCCTACGGTGGGGAGCAGGCCGGGGTCCTGGAGGTGGTCCAGGGGCACACTGGGTTGGCGGCCAGCATCCCGGGGCGGGGGCGGTGTGCCCAGAAGTCACTCCTTGTCACTGGGATAGCCCTTTCTAAAGCCGCAGGTGACGGTCACGACCTCGCAGCCTGGGCAGCCCCGGCATCTGGGGCAGTGACGGGCGCCGGAGGCTCCGGGGACAAACCAGCCAGGGTGGGTGGGATGTTGGTACAGGGGAGACACTGGAGCCTATAGGGGGGTGTGTGAGGGGGCTGGGGGCTCACGACTGTCCCTGCTGAGCGTGCCCTGGGGGACACTGGCAGCCTCAGCTGTGTCTGAGGGGCTGCCGTCCAGGGCTGCGGGGGACGAGCAGGGCGCTCCCGAGGGCCCCGCCTGCCTGATGCTTGGCGCTCGAGCTGCGGGGTGTCCAGGGCCCCTGCGGCTGGGCCTGCGGGAGCGACGGCTGTGGGGCTGCATGTGTGGGCAGGGTGGGGGCCTCACATTCTAGCAGAGCCAGTGTCCCTAAGGATGAGGGTCCTGGGGGAGTCACCCCCTGTTCTTCGGACTCTCAGGTCCAGATGTCCTGAGAGGGGGCTTGAAGGGACTGTCAGATGGGCTGCCTGGCAGGTGGGGGGCAGAGACCCCAACAGGGGCAGATGAGGCTTTGGTTCCAGCCCTGCCCTGGAACCTTCTGGAAGGAACTCACCCTGTACGCCTGTCCGGAGCAGGGCGGAGCCGGGGGAGAGCTTTACAGGGCGTGGTGTTCTCAAGTGGTGGTGGCACCATGATAGGCAGGCTGGGGCTACACCTGGGATAGCGGGAGGGTGCGGGAGGGTGCGGCCGCCGGGGTGGGCCTGTCACTATGAGAACGAGCCCAGGGACCCGGCAGAGAGAGCTTGGGGCCCCTCCACACAGGGGGCAGGCTGGCGGGGGGTACGGGGACGGTGTCTGCAGGGATGTGGGCCCTGGGAAGGGGACCCCCGGCAGGGCAGGTGCCCTGGGTGGGGGGTTCTGTGTGCCGTGCTAAGTTTTGCTCTTGACCTGGAGGAGGACCTTAGCTTTTCCCTGACCTCTGGCAACTCCTAGATTCCCGGGACAGGAAGGGAGCGGGGGGCAAAGGGAAGGGGTGGACAGGTTGCCTCTTGGGCCTCCCACCCTGCACCGAGGGCTGTGTGCGGGTCTTCCGGCTGCTGGGGGCACCCTGGGGGCCTCGGCCCTGGGCTGCATCTATCCCTAGGGTGGCTTGGGGGCTGCCGCTCCTGACTGGACCTCGGTTCTCCCTGTCCCTGGAGGCTCCGGACCCAGCGCTGACGGGCGTGTTGGTCCTGCACCCCGGGGGCTGTGGGAGTGAGGAGGCCTCAGGATCCATCAGCCGCGTGCTTGAGGCCAGGGCCTGGTCCGAGGACAGAGGAAGGCGTAGACCACTCTGACCCCGTGCTCGGTTTCGCCCGTCTTGTGCAGCCCTGCCTCCCGCCTGCCCTGGAACAGCCTGGGGATTCTGCTCAGGGGGTGGCCCCGGGCAGGTGCCGCCGCTGTGAGGGGTGGCTGGGGTGTGGCCCGCTGATGTGCTCGGAGCCCCTTGATGGACCCGCTGCTCTGTGGGCAAGCAGGAGGCCCCGCGCCCCCACAGACGCTGGGCTCGGCGGCCCCGGGCCTGCATCGGGCCTCGGGCCTCGGGCTGCCCGCATGCTTTGCCGCAGCCTGGGCCCCAGGCTTCACGGCCTCCCGGCCCGGAGGGGGCCCGCGGCTCCTCCCGCGCTGCCCGCCCCTCGCTCCGCTGCTGCTGCCGCTGCCCCGCCCCCGCTGCCCCAGCGCCGCACTAACCTGTGACCATTTGTGTTTTGCAGGCAGTTTCTTGATTCGGACATGCCTAGGTACCATTTGTGCCCTCGGTTTCCTTCCA